>PVHY01022127.1:0-22866 GCA_004024945.1 Uropsilus gracilis
GGGGGTGGGAAGATTGCCCTTCTAAGGAGGCTTCGTGGAGTCCATGTACTTGGTGGGGCTTGAAGGCTCACAACAGGACATGGGGGGAGGGGGCAGTGTGGCCAGAGTGAGGCCTGGAGTGATGGAAGTCATCTTCGGACAGTTCACGTTGCTGACGCCAGCCCAGGAGCAGTGCTGGCCGCCTCCGCCAGCGGCCAGCTGAGGCAGACTTGAGGAGGTTTTGTGCACCGGGGAGGAGGCGAAGGAGGCCCGTCTCACAGAGCCCGCTGTGTCCGTGCTGCACCCCAGCACACAACCCCCGAAGGAGCTGTCCTGAGGTCCGCTAAGAAAGCCAGAGGGAGCACGGCTGAGGGCGTCCAGGGCCCCGTTCTAGGACAGCCGCCCGGGGTGAAGGAGCTTCTCACTGGCGCAAACCCTGGGCCTGGGGCGCGGACGCTGGGCTCGCACGGGCGCCAGTGGGACACGGAGCAAACGCCCCTCCTTGGCGGCGCCGTGAGGCAGCAGCTCTGCCGACACTGTCCCTGTGCATTGATTCCGTGGAGCCGCTTCCTCTGCCGCCCTGGATGGAATCTGGGCCAAGTCCCCTGACTTTCGGGTCATTTCTAGGTCACACAGACAGCCCAGTTCCCGAAAGTCGGTGTCCGGTCCAGCTCAGTCATCACAGCACTAACCTCCCTGAAGGTGAGGACGTGCGAGTGCCCGGCTCTGCCCGCAGCAGGTGGAAAATGGGGAGGGGGGAGGGCAGCTGCTCCTCCCTTTCGCTCTAGACCTGTCCCAGCAGGAAGCAAGTTGCCCTCAAATGCTGGGGGGGGGGGGGGGGGGGGGGGGCGGGGCCATAAGAGGACTGGTTGACAGTGGTGTTAGGGTGTAGGAGAGTCAGAATGCCTGCAGGTATAGCCAGGCAAGGTGGTGCACGCCTGTAAGCATCAGACTATGGAGCGTGGCTGGGGCTGGGGATCTCGGTTCGAGACCCTCCTGGGGCAACATACATAGCAAGACCCAGTTCCAAAAAAATAGTTGGGCGTGGTGGTGCGCGCCTGTAATCTCAGCTACCTGGGAAGCTGAGGCTGGGATGGCTTGAGTCTGTGGTACCCCAGGCAATGTGAGCCTGAGGAGGTTCCGCGGGCAAAAATAGCGAGACCTAGTCTCAAAAAAGAATGCCTGCAGGTCTATGGGGAAGGCGGAGCCACTGGAACTAAGAGAGGGAGCTGTGAGCTGTGTGGGCAGGCCCACCTAAGGGCACTGCCATCTTGGGGGGGCGTGGTCTGACAAGCAGAGGGAGGCGGGGCGGGGCGGGGCGGAGTTGGGGGGGGAACCCTGCCAGTCGACCTCAGCGTCCCTTGGAAGGCCACGGACCTATGTTTTTTTCATCAGATTTATTTACTTTCTTATTGTTAATTTTGTGCAGAAGTTGGTTTCATCAGGTGTAGTCTCTGTCATTCTCCCGCCACCATAACACCTGTGACCCATCACCACGGTCCCTTGAGCTCTTCCCTCCTGTTTTGACCCCCCCTTCCTCCCCCTCCCCTGCTGGACACCTCAGATCTATGGTCAGCTGGAAAGTTTTGTCTTTTTCTTGACCTTTTGTTCTGTTTCTCTATATTCTGCATATAAGAAGCCACCTGCTCTTTCTCTTTTTCCTTCTGGCTTATTTTGCTTCGCACAGTCCCTTCCAGCTCCATCCTCATTGCCACATGTGGCATGCCTTGATCTGTTTTGATTGCTGAGCAGTATTTCATAGCCTGTGTCTACCACATCTTCTTGGTCCAGTCATCTGTTCTGGGCCATTTGGGTTGTTTCCTACATCCTGGCTATTGTCAATGGTGCCGCAATAAACCCAGGAGTGCAGGTTTCCTCTCGAATGAGGGTCTTTATGTTCCCTGGAGCAGGATTGCTGCATTGAATGCTAGGTCCATTTTCAGTGTTTTGAACTCTCTGCACATAGCCTTCCATCATGGCTGAACCAGCAGACATAGTCCCTGGAGGTCAAAGCTCCTGGGACTGGGGCCTGAGACCTGGCAGACAGTGAACCTGGAGGAAAAGTCTCTCATTAAGCCTCTACTCTCCTCCCAGTTTGTAACAGTGAAGAGGGAGGATGGGGGTGGGGGAGTGGGGGAGATCTGAGGCATGGAATTCCTTTCTTTTTTTTCATAGCTAATTGATCATTTATTTATTTTTTAATTTTAATTATTTTACTGAGGTAATGTTGGCTTACAACACTGTATATATTTTAAAGGTACAGGTTCACACCTCTTCAGCTGTTTGTTATCCCACCACACTCACCACCAAAGTACCAGTAACCTCTACTGTAGTTCATTTGTTGTTCCCTCAAGCCCACTCAGGGGGCCAGGATTCTGCAGTCAAATTTCTAGGGTTTTGTGGTGGTGGTGTTTTTTTGTTTAATTTATTTTCTTTTATTTTGTGTGTGTGTGTGCGTGTGTGTGTGTGTGTGTATTACACTATCGTGTACCCCAGGGTTTCCCCATTTCCTTAACACCTGTTAACCATCTTATTCTTTTTTGTCCTCTGCTTTCCCATTTTCTTCCCCCTCCTCCTCTTTTGCTCTTCCAGTTCTGTTGGCTGTTTCTGATGTTTCTTACCCCCCCCCCCGTATCCTTCATATAAGTGAGACCATCCTCTATCTCTATTTCCTTCTGGCTTATTCTGGAGTGACATTGTCATGAACTGGTACAGGGTCCTTTGGACCCACAGATGCCTAAAGATGACTCTTCTTGGGGGAAAGAGGCACTTTTAGGCTCCTTTAGAGACTTTCTTCTCACCCAATAAGCAGAAATACCTGCAGTCCCCCCAAGTCATGCGGACCCTCTGCCTCACCGGCCACACTCCTCCTTTCTCAGCCCCAGGTGCTGGACAGGCCTCTCGTCCCTAGGGGACCTGCCGCCCTCGGGCAGCCTTCTGTATTTCCTCAGGGGGCGTCAGCTGCAGTCCACTCCTTTGCCAGGGAGACTGGGAGCGCCCTCTGAGGCCACTTCCTATGTTGCACTGTCCACACTGTCCCTGAGTGCAGGCAGCATGAACCAGAGACAAGCGTTCCATGTCTCCTGATGTAGAAGAGCTCTGAAAGCTCTGAGGGGTCCCCCACTCTGGCTTGACCTGAAAGGGGAACATTCACAGCTCATCTATGAACTGTCTTCAGTGATTCCTCATCTAGCCTCCTTTTCTGGTTCTTCCAGTCTCACCAAGGTGGGTGATGGATCCTTCAGGTACTATGTGGTGGACTTGCACCTCGCTGGGGAGGGTGGGAGCTGGGGATTCGCTCACACAAATTTGTGACGTTAAGTTCCAGGGCCTCTCTGTGCCTCATCCCTTGACTCAGATGCCTTCTTCACCACCCTGGCCCACCCCTCCAGCCCCTGTCATGTACGTATCGACTCCCCTCTTGAATAAGGGGATTACCAATCCTAAAGAAATTGGGGGGTCACAGACTGTGTACTCTACAGAGACTAACAGGCAGGAAGTGGAGGTGAGAACTGTGGTGTAGACGGGGTGGTAAGGGGAGCAGGGGCATCTGACTTGAAGCTTATCCAAGCCACTCACAAGCTGTGTGTGGCCTTGAGTGAGTTACTGGACCCTGTGGTTTTAAACAGCAAGGGAAGGGTCATGCAACAGGGAGAACGCATCACATCTGGCTCATGAGGTCTTAGCAAGCTTGTTCACGTGAAGCATTTAGGATAATGTCTGGAATATACTAAGTGCTCAATAAAATGTGGACTTTTTAATTTTCATTTTCGTGTGATTGGGGAATGGTTGGGGGTGGGGTGTGGATCTCTGTGTGCAAGAAGGAACCAGGAGGAAGGTTCTAGAAAACCTCTTTTTCCACTCTCTCCTGCTGTCCTTTACAGCCTGGTGAGGGTCGTGGGGAGTCATGGCCCTCTGCACCAAGAAATGGGGCAAACCTGGGACATGCTGGGTTTCCTCGTATTCAGTGTTCACAGGCTCTGGCCCAGCATTCGCATCTTCCTCTGGAGAGCCATGAGCTTCCAATACGCCCTGGTCTTGTGCCTGGGAGAAGCCAAGAGGAACCTACACTCCTCTTCCAACTCCTTGACTGTGAGAGCACAAGCAAGGCAGGGATGTGGTGACTAATTCCCAGAGACGCCTCATCCTTATGGGGGTGCTGGAACCTGCACATTCTGATGCAGGATGGCAAAGCATGGGCCGGGGCTGCACCAGCCCCCCAATTGCCCTGGACCTCAGGATTTGCGTCTCCTCTTCTGAGACCCAGCGTGAGGGAGTGGGAGGTGGAGGGAAAGAGAGAGGGCACCTGTAACTGTGGAGGAGACCTCCAGCTCAGCCTGCCCTGCAAGGTGGGGTGGGGGCAACTGAGGACCTCTTTGAGAGCAAATACTTGCAGCTACACAGCCAGCAGCCCCCACCTATGGGGCTGCAGGAGACAGGTGTCTCCTCCCCCTGTGACCCCTGACCCGCAGCTGCCCCCTCCCCCCCAGGACAGAGACAATGAGTCTGTGCCCTGTGGCTGGTGCTCTCAGAAGACTCCCCGGGACCCAGGGCCTGAGCTGTCGGCTTGGAGGCAGGTGCCTCCCACAGTCCTTGTCAATAGCTTTGGTCTTGCTCATTTGTGCCTCCTGGCTTTCATCTGTTCCTGGGCCCTGAAACTATGCTCTCCTCCCCAACCCCCTGCCGTCTTTCTGGAGGGCTTCATGCTCTTCATGCTTTCATAGGTTTTCCTTGACTCCCTTTGCTCCTCTGTCCCTTTTTTTTCTAGAGACAAGGTCTTGCTATGTCTTGCTATTTTTGCCTGTGGAACTGCAGGCTCATGTTGCCTGGGGTACCACAGACTTAAGCATTCCCCAGCCTCAGCTTCCCAGGTAGCTGAGATTACAGGCGTGCACCACCATACCCAGCTGTTTTTTAGGACTAGGTCTCGCTGTGTTGCCCTGAGCGGGACTCGAACTGCGATCCCTGGCCCCAGCCGCTTCATAGGCTGAAGGTTACAGGCACACACCACGGTGCCTGGCTTCCCTATGTCCTTCTCTGTCCTCTTCTCTGCACCCCCAGCGTCCTGCGAGCTCTCCCTGGTCTCTGTTCTTTGCCTCCTCTGCAAGGGGCCCTCCCTTCAGCCCGCCCCAGCAGCTTAACCCCAGCCCCACTTCAGCTCCCATCTTGATGCTCCTTCCCTCCAGGCTGCTTTTCTGTGCCTGTCTGATTGCTGTCTGCCTCTCTCCTTTCAAAGGTGATCGTGGTGCTTTAGGCTGTTTCTCTAGCACCTTGGCCAGAACCTGGCACATTGGAGGGACCCAGTGAGTGTGTGGAGGATGTATGGGCTCCTGCACTGGTGCCCTGCTCTTCGCTCCTTGACGCTCCCCCACTTCAAGTGGTTGGCTCAAATGCCTTCTTCACCACTCTGACCCACCCCTCCAGCCCCTGTCATATATACGTATCGACTCCCCTCTTGGATAGAGGGGATTATCAACCCTAAAGAAATTGGGGGTTCACAGACTGTGTACTCTACAGAGACTAACAGGCAGGAAGTGGAGGTGAGAGCTGTAGTGTAGATGGGGTGGTGAGGGGAGCAGGGCCCCTGGACTTGAACTTATCTGACTTGAAGCCTATCCAGGCCATTCATGAGCTGTGTGGCCTTGAGTGAGTTACTTGGCCCTATGGTTGTAAATAGGAAATATCCACGAAAGATCTGGTGCAGCACCTGCACATAGTAGGAGGTCAGTACCTACACATAGTAGGTGGTCAGTAATGCAGACTCTTTGAACAGTGGGTCTTTACTAAGCTGCAGTGGTTGCTGGAGTGCTGTCACCAGGTGTCAAGGCCAAAGGATGGCTTCCTCATTGCCACTGACACTGCATCCCCATAGCAGTCTCCCATAAAACCTGGACACCTCTCACTTCAGTCACCAGGAAGGACCCTCCTTGTGGCTCCTGCTGGCCCAGGCCAGGCCCTTGTCCCCTCCTGCCTGAGATTCCTCTCCTGCAGCCCCCATGTAGGTGTTCTAGGGTTCACTTTTTCCTGCTGCTTTTCAGGGCCTCCTCATGCCTTTCACTCCTTTGACACCTCCACCAGCTGAACTGAGGTGGGCTGTGCGAGGCTGTCTGTGGGCATCACGCTGTCCAGTGGGGCATGGGTACAGGCCAGGGAGCCTGTCTTCAGGGGGTAAACGCAGAGACAGGGATGAGGAGAAGGCTGTGTTGTCAAACGAGTGTATTAATGGGTCACAAAATTAACTTAGTGGGTCACAACCAGCATGCAAAAAAATTAAGTAGAGCAGAATGGAAATATCACAGCTTGTGATGGGCTCATGCTCCTGATAAGGGGGAAAGATTCTTGAAAATATTTGCCTCCGTTTTCTATCTCCATACGTGTGTGATGTAAAGCATTTTTTAAAAATTTTGTGTCATAAGGAAAATGTTTAGCAAACACTCACGGTGCACCCGTGGGAAGCCCCATCCTTGAGAACCAGGAGGAGTTTCTTCTTGGAGGGACAGGCTTCTAAAAAATTTTATTAAATGCTAGTCAAAGGTCATTGAACAGAAGGCTAGAAAGGTAGGAACCGATTCCAGGCAGGAGGATCCCCTAAAAATGCCAGGGTGGGAGAAGGCAGGGGAAGAAAAAGCAGAGGAACAAAAAGAGATCATAACTTTTGAATTAAGCCTCAAATAAGACAAGTGACTTCCTAGCAGGCTGCGGTGGCGTGCGGCTTTAATCCCAGCCTAGGACAGGAGGCTGAGACTGGGAATCGCTTGAGTCTGCGGTTTGAGACCCGTCCAGGGCAACGTAGTGAGACCTAGTCTCAAAAAAAAAAAAAAAAAAAAAAAAGATGGGCATGGTGGTGCACGCCTGTAATCCCAGCTACCTGGGTGGGAGACTGAGACTGGGGATCGCTTGAGTTCGGGGTAACCTGGGCAATGAGAATCTGTAGTTCTCTGGGCAACATAGCAAGACCTAGCCTAAAAAAAAAAAAAAAAAAAAAAGACAAGTGACTTCCTAACTCAGGCCATTCATTCATTGATTTATTGTATCTCTCCCCTTCTCTATTTCCTTATAGTCACTTCCTTATACCTTATAAGTTTCTTACACCTCTCATCCCATTTCTTTATGTTTTCTAAAACTGACTTTTTTGGCCCAGTTCTTCCCCAAACCCTGAAGGTTCCGGTACCTCCAGAACCCCTCGGAGTCCAGCAGCTTCCATGCTTTGGAGGTCAGCGCTTGATGATTCTATGTTCCTGCGTTTGTCGAATTTTAGAATTTATGCTCTGTTTTCACTCACAGTGTCTCCCACTGGCCACATCCGGTCAGCATGGAGGATCAGGTGATGTCCAGTCAGCAGAAGGGACACTGAGGTGGAGGGAGGGCCGTGTCACCCAGCTGTGTGTGACAGAGTCAGCATCACCGCATCTTCTGCCCCCAGGTGAAAGCATTTTTATCCACATCATGTTGGACCTCAAACCTCAGGTCCTTGTGCCAGCCCCGGTCATGGACATAAGTGCTGAGACAGGCTGTGTTTCACGATAAGCGTCTCCCCCCAGTGCAACACGCCAGAAAGGGGTCCAGACCTGCTTCCCCCCACACACCGGGCTGGGATAGTAGACCCCAAGGAAAGGGTGACTGTCACCCCAGGCCCTTCGACTTCGTCCTTTTCTTCTGCATCCATATTTGCTTCTCTGCCTGTGCCTCCTCCTTCCACTCTTGCCTCCCAGGGACCCTTTCTCCCCCCCTTCCCCCTCCATTTACCCCCCATCTCCCCTCTCCCCTTCTTGCCCTCCCCCCCACCTTCCCCTTCCCTGCTTGGGCCCAGATAGGCCATCCTCGCCCAGCCTAGCTCAGCAGCAGGAAGGGCCAGACTGGGTGAGTTCCCCAGGGGGAAGTAGGTCTGCTTGCTGGAGAGGAAAAACAGAAAGGACTCTGGCCACAGATTTTCAGGTTTTTAAACCTCTCTGGGGAACTGCCCTGCACAGCTGGGACGGAAACTCTCTCCAACCCTGGGGGAAAATAAAATAAGTGGAAGAACTAGCAGAAGCTTCTGGCAGGCATTGGGGACGAGAAATAAATGCCATCCTTAAGTGCGGCCCAGAGTCCTGCACACTCCCTGGCATCCAGGCAGCCACCTCCCTGCACCTCAGGAGGCTGGCGCTCTGCCCTGGTGAATCACCGGCTCAGCGGGGAGTGATCTGTTTGCTGCTGAGCCTCGCTGTCTGGGGCTGCTTCTGAAGGGGCTGGAGCCATTTAAGATGGTAGGAGCTCTCGTCTCTGGCAGGGGAGCCCTGTTCCAGGCACTAGCCTGTCACCTGCGAACAGATCCTTCTACAGAAGCCAAGCAGGGGAGGCGCCCAGCCCAACAGGGAGTGGAGCCCTTCAAATCCTCTCTTAGGGCTCTTGGTGGCATGGGCTTTCCTGAGCAGTCAGGTGGGCTGGCCTTGCTCCTCCTGCATTCTGGATACTCCTATGTTTATGGGAGAAATGGGTGGTGTCCAAATAGGGTTCCTTAGAGGTCAGGGTGTTTCCTCCTGTCCCCCCATATATGCATGCCCAGTCTTCACCGGAGAACTGTCATGCTAAGAATGACAGCTCCAGGAAAATAAAGTTAATAAAAGACCAATCAAGTAACAGGGATTATTCCAGGCTGGGTAGGGGGGCACACGCCCATAATCCCAGCGCTGGGAGGCAAACGTCAGGGATCATGTAAGTTCACAGGTCTGAGACTACTCCGGGCAACATAGTGAGACCTGGTCTTGAAAAAAGCAGCTAGATCCAGTGGCAGATGCCGGTAACCCCAGCTGCCTGGGAGGCTGAGGCTGGGGATTGAGTTTGCGGGATCGGGACTACCCCGGGCAACATAGCAATACCTAGTCTTTAAAAAAAAAAGAAAAGAAAAGGTATTATTCCAGCCCAGGATTTCAGCCTGTGATAACTCCTAAACAGCTGGTCTGCTGGTGTAGATCACTTGTCATCCTTTAGAGGGTAAGCACAAGACCCCCAAACCTTGGCATTCCCCCTTGGGGACCCCAGACAGATGGAGAAAGTCAGTGAGACTCTTTCTCCCGCCGGCTTTCCCGGTGCAGCCAGGGTCTGTGTCAGGACAGAGCACATGGCCCCTGAGGTTTGAGTTCTGGTCTCGCGGATGATGGCTGTGTGACTTTCAACCAGTCACATAACCCCTCTGAGCCTTCATTTCTTCATCTATAAAATGAAGGAATAATTCAACGATTGCAAGACTGAAATGGCCTTTGAGGCAATGTTTGGAAAGAACGTTCAACTCTCAAAGGCTGCAAAATGTTCGATTTGCAGGTGATTGCAAATCATGGAGTCTCACCTCCTTGAGGACAGGGATTGTTTGTTACTATGTGTCCCAGCATGTAGAACAGCTTACAGCACAGAGTGAGCACTCGTCTGATGGGTAAATGAATTAATGAGTGACAGCCTAGGAGTCAGGTGAGTCACCCCACGTACATACAGCACCACCTGCTCCCCCTGGGAGGAGTGGGGGGGGCTGTCTGCCACTGCGTCTGCGGAACTCACAGAGTTCCTGGCTCACACCTTCTACCTAACGTATTTGCTGTTGACTGTTGACCGAATGTATGAACCTGCTGGTGGAACAGCTGTCTGCCCACTTTGTGAGCCCAGTAGCCTCGACTCCATTGCAAAGCAGGCTGGAGCACAGGGACAAAGACCTGCTCTGCAAGATGTGCATAAACCCTCTGCAAACATCAGGAGCCACATAACCTTCCGAGTTCTCACTGCTCGGTATTTAATAACAATCGGCCTATCTCGGGGGAGATAGTTCAGGGAGGATGTGTTCTCAGCCCAGTCAGGCTCAAGGAGGAAACAGACATGTGCTAAGTCAGAGGGCTTGGGGTGGCTGTGACCCCGTGTCGGCCCTGGGCTGCAGGCCTTCACCTGCCATCAAGAAAAGTCTGGCTGCCTTCCAGTGAAGGTGAGAGGGACTGAGACTGCACTGCCCCCAACCTGTTCATTCAACAGGTTTCCATGGAGACATGAAGCTTTTCTCCCAGTCCATGCTCAGTGCCATGGGATGGGAAGGACTTTGGTTGACTGTTCATTTCAGTTTTTGTTAAGACATCTGGTCTACCTCTCTATTGCTTGTACATAAACTCAGACCAGGGATGTGGGGCTCCCCCTGACCATCCTGGCCTCCCTGTTGGCTCACTCACTCTCTCTCCTGTACACCTAGATTCACACACACACACACACACACATTCAGCCCCTTCTTCCTTGGTGTCCTCACTGTGTTCTGACCAGGGGTTCCCCTGCAACCCACACAACACTGTTGCAGTACACAATTCCCTGGGGCAGCTGAATTCATCATTTTTCAGACCAGCAGCTCCCATAGGTTGAATGCCCCCAGATGCCCAGCTCTGGGCTGCCAACGCTGGGTCCATCCCCATAGACCTAACCCTTACACAACCCATCATAGTGGGTGGTAGCCTCCCCTTTTTCCCTGCTGAGGATACTGAGCCACATCCAGGTCATAGGAAGTGAAGTGGGAGAGCCAGGACCCCAACCTAGTCCCTCTGACCTTACAGCTCACGCTCCTGGCACCACTTGTACATGTGAGCAGCACCTTGGGGGGCTCTAGGCACTGCAAACTGGGAAGCTGCCCTCGTGGGAGCTTCACTTTAATTCCTATCACTGGTCACAGCCCAGCCTCACCTCATTCAAGGTGCTCGCCTGGTGAGACAACCCAAGTGCAGAAGCAGCGATGGCAAGAAGGGTCAAGATTGAGACCTGGCAGAGACCAGAATGCTTTTTGCATAGACTGGTTCCCCAGATCAGCTGGGTGATGGCCAAGTCCCCCTTTCTTCCTGGACTTGAACAAGCTTCATGGTCCTGGCATGCTCTTAACCTCCTATGCATCTCAGCTCATCGGTGACATGAGAAGTGGAGTCGTGGTCCCTGCTTCACAGGATTGTTATGAGATTAAAGGGAAAAGTGTAAGCTGGCATGGTGGCATGCCTGTTGTTCAAGCACTGGGAGGCAAGAGGTCTGGGATGGCTTGAGTTTGCGGGTCAAGACTACCCTGGGCAATATGGTGAGACCTGGTCTTGAAAAAGTAGCCAGATGCTGTGGCTGTAATCCCAGCTACCTGGGAGACTGAGGCTGGGAATCTCTTGAGTCCATGGTACCCTGAGCAATATAGCGAGGCCTAGTCATTCATGGATGGGTAGGTGGGTGGGTGGATGGATGGATGGATGGATGGATGGATGGATGGATGGGAAAGTGTAGACTGCATGATGGATGGATGGGTCAATGATGGATGGATAGATGGATCGATGGATAGATGGATGGATGGGTGGATGATTCATGGATGGATGAATGATTCATGGATGGATGGATGATTCATGGATGGATGGATGGATGGATGGATGGATGGATGGATGGATGGATGGATGGATGGATGGATGGGTAGATGGATAAGTGTAGACTGTGCATGTCAGTCTTGTTCTGATAGACTCAAAGAGGTCACTCGTAGTCCTGCTGTAGACAGTGTGCCGTTGGTTGTGCCTTCACTCTACCTGAGTCAACTTCTGCTCCCCAAAGTACCCAGTATTGCTGCTGTGCCCCAGAACTCAACCCACCTGCCCCCCCAGTACCTATTGAGGACCCACCATGATTCGGGCTCAGTGCTGACCCTGGGCTTTCGAAACCCAGCCCCACATCCCAGTGTTTGCAGTTGTGTGCGGGAGGCAGGCACTGATGGCTGGCACAGACAGGACATGGCATGTGGTGCTGTGTGCCAGGTCGAGGGCGGGCCTGGCAGGGTGCTGCAGGACACAAAGGTCACTGCAGCCTTCATTGTGGGGTTCCCCCTGGGCCCCTCCCAATGGTAATAGCTGAAATGCCCATATTTATTTTCACTTCCCTCCCCTTGGAGCATAATCACCTCCAGGGAGCATATTCACATGGCAGGAAGGAACATTTACTGACTCCTTGTATGTGCCAGGCACAGTAGGGGCTCGCGAGACCAGTTTCACAAGAGGAGGTGATCCGGGCAGTGGCGCCAATGTGAACAGACACGTTGTAGGCCAGCTCGCTCCAACCCTGGAGGGAGCTGCTGAGACCACCCAGTCACCAGGTGGTCTTTCATGAGTTGGGAACAAATGACAATGGCCCTAACCTTTCATGAGTTGGGAACAAATGACAATGGCTGACACCCAGTAGCAGAGCACCTGTGGGTGCCAAGCAGGTCTGGGGCCCACCCCGCTCATCCCCAGGCCATTAGATAAGTCTTCCCCAGGGACAACGGCCCCTCCACCTGCCATCTACCCCCTGCCTGCAGAGGCAGCTCAGGGCTGGGTTTTTCATGTGGTTTCCTCCCTCCTCTGCTGTATTTACATAATAATAAGTCTAATAAATAGTTGTCGAGAAGATGGATGAAGGCCCTGTCTTTATGTTTTCCTGACAGATTTAGTCCTTTATGAGACTCGCCGAAGCAGAGGTTTTGCTGCAGCTAATGAAAGGTAATCACTGCGAGGCCCCGCGTGAGTTCAGCCTGCAGTAATTGGAAGGCGCATGGAGCTGGGAATCAGAGCTTCTGGGTTTGGAGCTCAGCCAGGCCTGCCTGGACTGAGCCTTGGTTTCTTCTCCTGTAAAATGGGGTGAATAGCACTTGCTCTGCCTGCTTCGCCTGGCCGTGTGGAGCTCGGGAAAGTGCTTTGACGTTCTAATGCATCTCTGAGTGTCAGGAAAGCATCTGAATAGCCCTTGGCTCTCACCAGGCATCTCTGCTTGGGTCTCCTTCCTCCAGGCCTGGCCTATCCAGGGGCCCACAAGAGGCATGAATATGCCACATGCATGCCTCTCTTGACAGAAAGGGAAAGGGCATCAGAGCCCTAAGTAAAAAGCCCCTGGGTCTGAGCCCTTGCTCTCGCCCTACTGTGCTGTGTAACTTCAGACCAGTCACTTCCCCTCTCTGGGCCTCAGAGAGGCCCTGAAATATGAGTGTTCCATGAGCCAGTGTCCAGGTCTTGGCCAGCTTTAATCATATCTGCTTTGAGGCGTGGAGGGGGTAAGCAGTTCTCCAGGAGGTGCTGGCTGGACCCATAGGACAGGCGAGGCTGGGCTGGGTCCTCTCCATGCGGAAAGAGCTGAGTGGAGACAGATGGGGCCCTGCGCCTCTGCTCTGCGTGTCTCCTCACCGGCCAGGCTTCAGCGGGGCTCCCCTGCATCTGCGCTCATGCTGGGGCACACAAGCTCCTCATCTCTTCTCCAGCAGAACAGCCTCCCCTCCAGCCAACCTCCCTGATTCCCTGCTTCCCCAAGCTCAACACTCAGTTCCTGTCCCGAGACTCCCTCCAAGGTGCTCCTTCTTCCCAACAGCTGTGCTCCTTCTCTGCAGGGAGCTCCCAGGTCCTCCCAGGAGCCCCGGCGTCTCTCTGCTCTGGCCTGGCAGACTCGGACTGGCCCAACTCTCCACGCTCCCAGCCTTGCTCTGGAGCCAGGTGAAGTTGAGGTGGAGGGCACTTGAGCGCCCACCTTCACACCGCAAAGGAGGGGTGCCCACCCTGCGCCCCACTAACTGATGGGAGAAGGTCGAGTGAAGGGAGTCAGGGACTTGCCTCCTCCTCTAGAAGTGGAAGCGCAAGGCTTCTTTCCTGATTTGAACGCAAGCTGCACCCCTGCACCCCGTTTTATTTTCTAACTAAAGCCTACCATCTTATGTCCTCCTTTGGGTTCCCGGAGAAAACCAAGCCAGAACCGAGGCTTGGGGGCCCCTGTATTTGAGCAGCGAACCCCAGGAGCTTGGAGATCTGTGGCGGGCATGCTTCAGAATTGTCACCCCAAGACCCATAGGCATCGGGAGCCCTTGACACTGTCCCCCTGTGGCTCCACCACTGCCCAGCAACCTCCCCAGGGAGGTAGCCCCCCCTTTGAGTGTGGGCTGCAGCAGCACATCCACCTGTTGAAGTGGGGAAAGGAGGCAGCACCCCCACATCAGCAGCAGCAGAAGTTTATCTTAATCTTATCATCTCCTTCCTGGAGGGAAAATGAGCCATCAGGGCTTTTCAGACACATTCGCCATTAGCCTCTATGACCAGCACCTGTAGTGTTGCATCCCCCCACCTCCCCGATTATGCCTGCCTGACTCAGTGGGTGTGTGCCAGCTCACCTGAAGCCAGCTCACCTGAGCCTGAGAAGGGGCAGTAAAAGGAGGCATCACCCCAGGAGGAGAGCAGAGAGATAACATCAGAGAGAATGAGCACAGAGAGGAGGAATGTCAGAGAGAAAGAGCCAGAGGAAGAACATGGGGATTTCTGGGGTGCTGGGGGGCTCACCTGCCTCCCAGCGCCCCTGCTGCCTGGCCTGTCTGTCGGCCACGCAATTAAGCCAGACCCCCTGCCTGGTGGGCCTGTGTGCCTGGTTCCCTGAGAGCAGTAAAACTGTAAAGCCCACCTAGGGCTCCAGCGTTCTTCTTTAGCTGCTGGAACCGATAGTGGACCTACCTGTACTGGGATGGTTGCAAAACACCCACACACATCAGCTCCTCGCTGCAGGGATCTGGATCTGCTCCCTCACATCTGTGCCTAGAACTGTGCCTGGAACATAGTAGTTGCTCAGCAAACGCATGTTTGCTCGGCTGCGTGAGGACATTGACAAGAATAATGCCGGGCATGGTGGTGTGTGCCTGTAGTCCAAGCGCTGGGAGGCAAGAGGCCTGGGCTCCCTTGCGTTCATGGGTTTGAGACTACCTGGGCAATATAGCGAGATCTGTTCTTGAAAAAGCAGCCGGGCGCGGTGGCGGGCACCTGTAATCCCAGCTACCTGGGAGGCTGAGGCAGGGGATCGTTTGAATCTGTGGGATTGGGACTACCCTGGGCAACAGCAAGACCTAGTCTCAAAAAAAAAAAAAATGCTTCACGCAGACCCTAGCTCAGAGGCAGCATCATGGCGCTCACTGTGGCCATGATTAAATTAGATGAATGTGGCTCGTGCCCTCTGTGGCCCAGGTAGGCCAGGAGCAGAGGCGTTTATCTCCTACACGCTCAAGTCCCCTGGGCAGCTGGGCTGATGGCGCAGGGGGCTGTGGAAGGCCGCCGGCAGATGCAAGGTGAGCTGATGAGTGTTGGCAGCTGGTCAGGACTCCAGTCTGGCCAGCCCTCCTTCCACTTGACCCCTAATGGGCTGACTGATGGGCCCTCCTAGGTCCCACCCTGGGGAACACTTGTCCTTGCTAATTGTGTGTCAAAGGAAAGCTGTTTCCGGTGTCACAGGCAGTTTCTGTTCTGCTGTCAGAAACTCAGATCGTCTCCCTGTTGCAAGCGGGGAGGCCGAACACCCTGAGGTCCTCCTTTCCCCCACATGGGCCGTGAGCTCCAGGCCACCCCCCAGGGGCTCAGCCGGTATGCTGAGGCCAGTCTACTCCTGGCTGCTTATCATCTGCTGGGGATTACGATGCCATTTGTTCTAATTCTTGTTGACATTTCATTTCACATGCTATGAAATGAACCTCTCCAGAAGGGATGGGAGAGAGGTTTGCTTTAGCAAGAGAGGAAAAGTAATGTGTACTCTGGGGTCAAACAAGACTCTGATTTATTTCCATGATTTCCAGCCCCAGGAACTGGGTGGAACATTGGGCCTGGGGGCTTCTCTCTTGTAGAGAGGACTCATGTAGTTCCACTGTGTGCAAGGGAGGGGCTTAGAGGGGCCCCCACAGCCAGCAGGCACCAGGCCTCCTGCTCCCCTGCCCCACACCAACTCTGATTCATCAACGCTCCCCCTTGTGGGACTTCAAGTCCGTATCCCACCAGGCAGTTTGTTTTCCCACTGCCCATGATCAGCAAGGAAGTGGGAACCTATGTCAGGTCTCTGAGTGAAGTTGGTTAGCAACTCTGAGAAACTCTGTTTTTCTTTTCATGCCTGAAATAGCATTAGGGTTGTTCTTCAAAGATGTGTCAGGGCCAGACTCCCCGCTCTTCCTTCCCTCCCAGCTTCCTGCTTCCCTTTGAGAAATTTTTATTGAGCACCTATTTTGTGCTCAGTATTGTTCCAGACACTGTAAACAAGACACAGTCCCTGCTCTCTGGTGGGGCATGGGTAGTGGTGGTGGTGGTGGTGGTGCATAAGGCATTGAGAAGAAGATTTCAAAATCTTGATTATTTATTGCAAACACCAGGGCATGTGGGAGAGACTGGGGAAAAAAAGGTAAACACAGACACCCGGGTCTCAACCCCAAAGGTTCTGATTTAATTGGTGAGGGTGCATTTATTTTCTTAAATTTTATGAAGCTGTCATTTATTTCCAAAGCAATCTGATTTGGGGGGACCTTTTCCCACCCCCACTCCATGTGCATATGTTTCCCTCACCCTCCACCAAAACTCTAGTGCCAATGCCTGGTCCTCTCCCTCCCCTTCTCCCCTCCTCCCTCCCGCTTTGTTCCCACTGGTAACCCCAGTGTATTGTTCAGAGTCTAAGAATCACTTTTGCTGTGCTCTGTGGGTTTTGTTTTGTTTAGTTATTTTTATTGCACAAATAAGTGAAACCATCCAGTCCCTGACTTTCATTTTCTGACTTATTTCATGTAGCATCCTCATCTCAGGGGTTTTCCGTTTTATTCCCAAAGGACATTATCTCATCTTTTTAACTAGTTGAGCCGTAGTCCATTGAGTCCAGAGCCACCATTTCTTTATCCAGCATTTTTGACTCGGCAAATTCAGAATGACACTGTAGCACCTGCTCTGAAAGAGGGTGTCAAGCTGCTTTGTGAGAATAAGAGGTGGGTTGAGATCTTGTGGGGTGAAGTGGGGGCACAGGAGAATGGTTCCTTGAGGAACTCATCTTTGGCCTGAGGTCCAGGAGGAGGACTTCATGCATACTCATGGGTATACTAGCCATCCTTCTAGGGTCTTGCTGAAATGCAGATTCTGAGTTGGGGACCTAGGGTGCAGTCTGAGGTTCTGCCCTCTGCTCAGCTCCCTGCAATGCTAGTTCTGCTGGGCGGGGCACCCCCCACTTGGTATCACCAGGATCTGAAGAATGGTTAGCAGTTACCCAGGCAGTTGGGGGTGTAGGTACAATATGGGGGTGTGAGAACTGAGGTCCTCCCACCCTCAGGCTCTGGACCCACCTGGGCTGAAGTATGACCCTCTCTGCAACTGCACACCTGACCCTACTCTGGCGCCTCCTTCCCTCTGGAGCACGTCCAGAGAAAAGGAAAGTGCCAGAACCCTCCTTGCTGCAAAGGCTGCTCTGAGCCCCGATCCACCTGCCCTCACCTTTCTGCCTGGAGCTGTCTCCACTCCACAGCATGTGGGGTGAGAGCTCCGGAGCCAGACTCCTGGTCATGGGGTCTCCATTCCTAGTAGTCTGACCTCAAGCAAGTCACTTAACCTCCTGGTGGCAGGGTTTTTTGGAGGGGGGTCTGGACAGCTCCCTAAATGACTCCCTATAAATTTATGGTAACAACATTCTGGGTGCAGAAAGTAGCCAAATCATACAGAACACTATGCTTCCACATGGTGGGGGAACCTGTGCCTAATGGTTTCAGTCTCAGACGAGGCTCTTCATAAACACTGGGCATTAGGGGCGTCATCACTCACTGCCCACGTGTCAGGGGACTCCTGGTGGCACGGCTCTGTGCTCACTCCCTCTGTCCCATCTCCTGCCTTGTTTTTCTACACGGTCCTTGTCACGGGACTATGTCACTGCCCCACTCTCCCTGAATTCAGGGGCTCGCCTGTGTCAGTCTCAGGTGCTTGCTGGCACCCCTGGCACACAGAAGGTGCTTACTAATATCTGCTGCGTGAATCATGCAAGGCAGGCCCCACGTGTGCATGTGCACTGGGGTAGCGTCTGGCGAGACATGAGCGCTGAGGACTTGTCAATCGGCCCTGTGGATGGAATGGTAGGTGGGGTTGGACTAAAGGTGGCTTAGAAAGCTGAACTTGGACTTCACCTTCACTTCCAAGGCCACAAGGAGTCACGGAAGGCTGCTGGGTAGCACATGGCCTGTGAATGTGGTGCTCTAGTAAGACTCACTCCTGCAGCTGCAGGGACCAGGCCATTTCTGGGACCTCTCCAACCACCAGCGCAGCTCCCCACCCAGCGTGTGGTGCAGGCTGCTTGGGGCTTGGGGCGGAGACGGGTCAGCCTGTTTCCAGACTGGGAGGTGTCTTGTCACCTCGTCCCTGGTCGAGGTCAGGAGGCCCAGACAATGGTGTGCCTCCACGGGTGGCACTCAGTCCCAGCTTCTGCCTCCGGGCACAGACTCAGGCGTGGGAAAGGGGCTGAGAAAGGGATGAGCGCCAGGGTAGAGACGTTCCTACGGGGCATCTGTGGGAACCCCATTCTGCAGCAGACTCCCTTTTCTTCCTCCCGCTGAACCTGGAAACAACTTCATGGATGCTGCCTGCGGGGGCGGGAAACAGGGCGGTTGACCAGTTGGCTGTCTGTTTCTTTAGGAGTTGCATTTGAAATGAAGAAGAAATTGAGACAGAAGAGATGGATAGCGATCTGTGAGGCTAGCCCACAGCACGGGATCCTGGGAAGCATGTCCAGGTCCAACTTTAATGAAGTTGAGAAGCCCCTTATAGACCCCAGCCAGGAAAGGTTACAGTGATGTAATGAGGAAGTAGCAAAGCATATGTGACATGCAGCAGGGAGGATGTGGGGAATGCATGATAACAGGAGAATTTACCTTTGGGGGCAATAGTCATTACTAACAGGCCATATGTCTCTTGGGACATTCCAAAGAGGTTAGGAAGCTGGGTGACAGGTGAGAGACGTGCTGTTGCCCACCCTCTAGTGTGTTAGAGGAGGCTAGAGAGATAGGAGGTGTTCCTCTTATCTGGAGCTCCATCTCTCTACCCGCTTCCACGTTCCACATGTTTCCAGGAAAGGAATGTGCTGCGCCTCTGAGAATCCAGGCTCACCGTGTCTCTGAGGGCCTCATCCTGGGTCTCCGCTCCCCCACACACACACTCTTCCCCTGTTCCCACTTTTGCCAAATGGCCACCACCTGTCCGAAACACAGGCCCAGGACTTGTCCAGGTAACTTCTCCCCTGTTGCTGGTCAGGCTCGCTGGCCTTTCCGCCTGAAACCCCTTCATCTCCCAGACTGTTATGCCATCAGCCTCCTGCCTTTCCCCTCGCCTCAGCCAGTATCCCATGGTGAGCTGCTGGAACCGTTCACTGGCCATCCGCGCATTCAGACAGCATTTACCGAATGACTCATATGTACCAGGAACTGTGCGCCATGCGGGGCAGACCAGAAAGTCCACAGTGTCTCGTAGGGAGATGGTGGCCCAGAATCACACGGAACGTTCTGTAATTCCAGTTGGAATTAGCAGTGCCACGAGGGGAAGGGCAGGAGGGCTGAGGTGTGGCCAGGGCACCTGGCTGGTCTAGGTGGGAAGCAGAGGATGTCTCCTCGAATAGGTGACACGTAAGCCAGCCTGAGGGGTCAATAGGGCTGAAGTAGTGGCCTCTTATTTTACACAGAGAAATCAAGTTCCTTGTGAGGTGACCGGATGTCCCTTCATTTCTGGCTGCCCCCTTACCATCCCAGATTTCCCTCTTGTCTAAGACACCATCCCCTATACCAGCCACGTCACCCCCTTTCTTTTCTTCTGGTCACCAGTCTCCTTTAAGACTTAGACCCTTCCAGCAGGGTGTGGTAGCACACGACTGTAATCCAAGCTCTGGGAGACAAGAGGCCTGAGGTCATTTGAGTTCGTGGATTCGAGACTACCCCGGGCACCTGGTCTTGAAAAAGCAGCCAGGTGCAGTGGCAAACACCTGTAATCCCAGCTACCTGGGAGGTTGAGGCTGGGGATCGCTTGGGTCTGTGGGATTGGGATTACCCTGGGCAACACAGCAAGATCTGGTCTCGAAAAAGCAGCTGCATACGGTGGCGGGCACCTGTAATCCCAGCTACCTGGGAGGCTGAGCCAGGAGCAGAACTACCCCGGGAAATATTACAAGACCTAGTGTCAAAAAAACAAACAAACAAACAAACAACTTAGCCCCTTCCTCCAGGAAGTCCTCCAGATCCTCCAACTAGCATTTCAATCACTCCTGCTTTGTCATGCCTTTATCCGCTGAGGGATCTTCTCCTGCTTTGTCATGCTTTTATCCATTGAGGGGTCCCCTTCCTCCCTTGAATCCTCATTCCTTCCGAGGCTCCTTTGCTCACCCAGTGTTGGCATGTAGCAAACTCACTAAGCAGCCTGAACTGAAAGGCATGCCCCCCGCCAGAGGTACTCTGGCCCTGTCCTCAACCATGAGTGACAGTGGCTCCAGCGTACAGCCTTTCTTCAGAAGTGGGCTCTCCCCACCTCTTTATCAATACACAGAACAAACTGAGGCAGTCTGTGCAAGAGTGTGTGTGTGTGTGTGTGTGTGTGTGTAATCAGCAAATGCAAGCAAACCACAGAAAGCACAATTTATCAGGGTAAGATGTTTCTGTGTTTTCTGCATGAATTATACAGAGCAGGCCTGCTCTGTGCATTTTGCTATCTTTATAAGGCAGCCTTGCAGAGTTTATTTTCCTTTAGCACATTTGTTGGGATAATTACACAGGGGGCATGTGTGTGCGTGGATAATTGAAAAGTGGTTGGGGGAGCAGGACCAAGGGCAGGCGTGCTGTTCTCCCCGTGGTTTGGAACAAGGTAGGGACTCCAGGGGGCTGCACTCAGGCTCCGGGTGTGCAGCCAGGCCATGGAGCCCTGGCCCCTTCCCCACCCTCAGCAGGCAGAGTCTACACAATGCTTTGCAGGAGAGACGTTCTGCTCCTGGGCCAAACCTCAACAAGCTCATCCCCATAGCGCACTGGCCAGAGCCTGGCACACATCAGCCATCAGCAAAGCCAGGCTGTCACAGCTTTGACCTGGCATTATTAATATGGTTGCAATTGTAATTATTATTTAATATCTCATTCTTATTATCACCAACTGCATCACCAAGATCCTCTGCTCCGTGTACCCATTCTACTAAAGATTTGCATCTCCCTGGGGTAAAAGACATGTTTCTCTCTCAGCAATTACAACCAAATAAAGACACGATATTAAAATGATTTCATTTATGTAGATATCTCTCCACTAGAAATGAGTAAAAATAGGCAATTCAATGCTCTGCGAGTAAGAGAAGCAGGTGGTTGCACAAATAATCCCAAAGCCAAAAGTGTGGGCTCTGCAGTCGACTCAGAAATCTCTGCCTTGAAGCCGAGAGCATGGGTGGGCTAGATGCATTTCGGAGGTTTCCATGGATGAAGTATCCTCAGACCCTTGCTGCAAGGAGGCTAGATGTACTAGGTGTTCTGCTGGCGGGGACTCCAGGGACAGGTTCCATGAAGGTCCTCCTGGCATTCTGAGAATTTACTTAAAAGCGCAAGTCTTGTCTTTCCTACTGTGTGGATGGATGGATGGATGGATGGATGGATGGATGGATGGATGGATGGATGGATGGATGGATGGATGGATGGGTGGGTGGATGGATGGGTGGATGGATGGGAGGATGGATGGCTAGATGGATGGATGGGAAGGTGGGTGGATGGATGAGTAGATGGATGGGTGGCTGGATGGATGGGAGGGTAGATGAGTGGATGGATGGATGATTGGATGGAAGGATGAATGGATTTGACCTTAAACCTGGTGACCTCCAACCATTCCTTTGTGCCTCAGTTTGAAGTCAGGAAGAGGTGACACTCATCAACCACTTGACCTGATGAATAGACAAAAGCAAGAATAACTAGCTGTGGTTGTACATGCATTATAGACCAAGCATTAGATTAAGTATTAACTTATTTAATAACCACACAGTCCCATGGATTCGGGAATATTACTACTGCCATTTGATGATGAGGAAACTGAGGTATAGCAGGTTGGCCAAGTTCACCTACTGGTTAGTGACCAACACAGGATAGGGGTCAGAGTTCAGAGCCCAGCTCACAACCCTGCCATTATCACCATCTCTGCCTGCATTATCCACATGGGCACAGGTGTGCACATGCACTCATTCCTCTATGCGTGTGCTCACACAAATATGCATGCATACATGTTCACATGCACACACATTTTCACATGCTCACACACTCATACCTTCACTCACGCCACACCTCTTGCACCTGTGCACACACTCATGCACACTTGACAGTGGATTTACCTCCCTTTTTCTTTCAAAGAATGATATTTGCATTTCCAGAATGCACACACGTGTGTCAGGGCGGTGATCTGTGCTCAGTGTACAGATTCCCGTGAGGCTGGAAACTGGGCTGCCTAGAGCTTGTGCTGGTCTGTGGCCGCAGCTCCTAGCTCCGGCTGCCTCCGGCATCCTGTCCCCGGCAGGCAAGGGCTCTCCAGGTGCAGAAAGCGCTGCTGCTTGGGCTGAGCCTCTGACTCCATGGCTGTTCGTTGGCCAGGCTGCACCTGGAATGGACCTTGAGTGGAGAGTCGGGGGGGCAGGGAGGCAGTGGGAGTGGACACACTCAGGCAGGCCTTGTGGAACCAGGAAACAGCCTCCCTCCTGTGTCCCTCGCATCACTTCCAAACCCTCCTCTTACCCCAGTAGTGGCCCAATTACAAATCTGGAAAACACTGATTAGTGGGGAACATAGCTGTGATGGTGGCGCCAGGACAAAAGACGAGGTCCACCAGGGGAAAGCGGAGCCTCAGTGCCCAGGGCACTGACTCCCTGTCCCTGCAGCATCCTTGTGTCCAGCCGGCCAAGGAACATGCGTGTGAGGGGAAGACTGAGGGGCCCTGCTTGGTCCCATCCCACCACACCCCTCCTGGCCACTCTATACCACCCAGCTCCCAGAGCCAAGGGGCTCTCCCCCTCCCCCTCCTCCTCTTCTCCTCCCCTTTCTCCTCTCCCCTCTCCTTCCCCCTTCCCTTCTCACTCTCACCTTCCCTCCCCCCTTTC
>PVHY01022128.1:0-22849 GCA_004024945.1 Uropsilus gracilis
TTTTTTTTTTTTTTTTTGCACATATATTGCCTGGGAAGTTCCTGCTGGGGTCTAAATGTGTTCCTTCTTCTGGTTAGATGAAACAGAACTTTCTTTAAAAAGGATTTGTCTGCTGATCATGTTTGTTTGATGAGCCTAAATAAAGCTTCTGTTCAAGAGTTTAACTGTTTAGCTGAGTTCTCTTGGCTCAATTATCTGGCAGATTTCCCCCCTCAATTGGACTTTGTCAGGAAATGCTCTGATTACCCTCTTTCCAACCTGAAATCACTGCCTCCTCTGAGGACCCCTCTGTAATGAATGTCTTTCAGAAGGAGCTTTTTCTCTCAGTTGGGTAGACTTATCCCTTGTGTAGTTGATGCCGGGGTATGGACGTAGGAAATCTGCTAGGGACCCAAAGTGAGCAGTTCTGCAGTAGACAACAACCACTGATGAGAGGGAAATGCCTGGGTCAAGCTGTAAAGAAATGACAGAGCGACTTTTCTGCCATTAGAGATGATAGAAAAATGGGAAAATGGGACCCATCATGTCAAGGGAAGGTAGACGCAGCACCCATTGTTGACTCCTGACAGGCTGACATGCGACAATAAAATAAGCTTGCTGGATGCAGACTTTTCCCCAAGCATCCTGAAAACCAAAATTCATCTAAAATAAATTCAGGTACCAAACTGGTTTCATGCAACGATTCTCCCTGCAGGCAGCATCCCAGATAAAGAGGTGATGCTGGGCGTGGTGGCACTCACCTATAGTCCAAGCGCTGGGAGGCAAGATGTACAGGATTGCTTGAGTTGGAGGGTTCGAGGCTAATCCAGGTAACATAGAGAGAACTGTTCTAGAAAAAGTAGCCAGGTGTGGTGGCGGACACCTGTAATCCCAGCTACCTGGGAGACTGAGGCTGGGTATCGTTTGAGTCCGTGGGATTGGGACTATCCTGGGCAACATAGCAAGACCCAGTCTCAATAAATAAACAAATGGATGAATGGATGAATGAATGAATGAATGAATGAATGAATGAATGAATGAATAAAAAATAAAGAGGAGGGTGAGGCTCCATTAAGGTGACCACAAAACGGAAGGGTTTTAGAGTCAGAGAGAGGATGGGATAAGATTCTAAGCAAATGAAAAAATGATTTTAGTCGAAGCCACCTTCCTTCAGGAGAAAGCAGGTTGGCCTTTTCATGCAGGTGACCTCACTGGTGTTGAAAGGTTGCCATAGAATTCGAACTTTTGGGAGACACTGAAACTACGAATGGCAGGTGGTAGTTGGTGGGGGAAGGAGCCTGGAATTTTACAGGTGGATGAAAATGTGAAGCTGATGATGATGGTGCTAGTGACATGACTTGGTAAAGGAATTCAGAATGATTGAATTGTACACTTACATTGGGTGAATTTTATGCTAATCTGTTTATATGAAGTTTTTTAAAGCTAAGAGCATCTGATCCCAGATGAGGGATAACCTTTTCAAATGAAAAGACAGAAGCTCCCTTTACTGTCAGCATCCTAGCCTCTAAATATGCAGGTAGCCTTGGTTCTGTATGGGAGAAAACCATGTCAGGAAACATTTCTTGAGAGCTTTTTAAGTGTATTTCTTACTACTATTTCCTGTTTTGTAGTTTGTATGTGTTATAAACTAGGAAGAGCTGACACCACAGACAACATGGAGATCATTTCCGACTTGCGTTTGAAGGTCAGCATTAAAGCTAAAATTCAAATGGGCTTTCAAAAGTTATGACTATTTCTAGCTTCCGCTTCATAAAAAGCTGGAAAGAAGAGGTCTCGACTGAAAAATCTTCACCTATGGAATGAGAGCATTTTTTGCTTTGCTTTTAAACCAAATCCAATTTTCTGCTTCTGCTATTTCTGCTTCACTTAGGAGAAACAGGTATTTACTATTTGGATAAGCACAAGAGAGTGGGAAGTCTCTTGCTTTTTCCCTTTCAAAAATAAATGCAATTGGACAAACTCATATGAGTCATTTTGTTTCTTTAGAGAACTTCTCTATGGCTACTAAAGAGTAGGCCTCTCTAAATTATCCAGAATAGCCTTCCCTAGGATGTGTAATGCATGTGGATTAAGGTCATCTGAGATAAGGTTATTGAGACTCTGAATGAAAATTGGGGTCATTACCCAGAAACAGAACACTTTTTTTCTCATCAGAAATAACTTTTATATTAGAAAAACTTGTGTATATGCAGGTCAGACATCTAATTACTGATCATCTGATCCTTAGCATTGAATCTCCCTCCTCTCTCCTTGAAGTCCCAGGCACCTATTGCATTTCTTAGCCCAGAATGTACATATCCTTATTTTGCCTCATTTGCTTCAAAATCTACTTCCATGCATGCATATGCTTTAGAATCTATTTCCTTATGTATGCAATTAAGTGAGTCAGTTTCTTCTACCAACTGTCCGCTGTTCATTTGATTGTTTGATCAACTTGGAAAGAAATCAAGGGGGCTAGAGGAACATTTTCCTCTCCACCTCTGCACTGGAATAATTTTTTCTGGGAATTTGGATTCGTCTAACTTGCTGTGCCCAATAAGTGATGGTCTTTGTAGGATGAGGGAGTTAGTCAGGCTTTCTTCTTCATATAGCTGGCACCTGGGGTATTGCGTCTTTCCCATGATTGTATAGCCCAGTGGGTGTAAACATGTGTAGGTGTGCAAACCTGGGTCTAGGAGAGAGAGGGTAAGAGAATAAGCACAAGCATCAGAGAGCACTGAGAGACAGAACACCAGAAAGAGTGAGAGAGCCCAGAGAAAGGGTATTAAGACTCCTGGGGGCTGGGAGCTTGCCTGCTTCCTGGTACCCCCAGCCCTGGCCCTGGCCCACTCTGCCTGGTATGTCTGTGTGACAGCTAAACCAAAAGACTCTACACAGATGGGTGAGGCTGATGCTTACAGTTGGCAAGGAGGATGGGATGGCTACCCAACAATCTTAAATTACATCCCCCAGTGAGATTTCCACCCTGGAATTGGTGATCCGCTACATACAAATGCACAACCATAGCCACAGTCACGTAGGCCATCCATATGTGGATCTTGATACTCAGATAAACTGCACTTTTACAACCTGAATATACTTTCGCTGAATATTCTTGAATATTCCTTCGTTGACTAGTTAGTTTTAAAGTAATGATGTGACTTACTGCATTTACATACTAATCCACTTTGAGATTTTAAATTCAAGTTCTTTAAAAAGGGCAACTTGCAGCTTTACTTAGACACAAAAATAAAAGAATGGAATATGCCAACAGTTGATTAGATAATTATTTTACCAAGCTTCCTGAGCATTATCTTCTCTCTTGAGAACATGTGGACATCATTATTTGACAAGATTAGCTCTTGCTTGCTTAGTGTCTCAGAAGCTGGGAAGAATGCATTTTATCCAGACTGTGGAACCTCAGGGAGTCAAATAACTCATTTAAAACTTAGTTCAAATTTAAAGACAGTTTTTTACATATTAATTATATATGCTACTTTTTTCTCTAAAAATTAGATTTTTCTCTGAGATAACACATCTAGCTAGGTTTTTTTATTTTTTATTTTTTGGTTGTTATAGAATTTTGGCATTATTTGTTTTAAGTCAGTTGTTCCAAAATATTAGTGTTCATAGAGTTGGGTCTCAAATCCTATGTAAGTCTAGAGAACACCTAGGACTCCAGGTTTGCATCTCCATCAGTTCCTGGGGTGCTGATACAGGGACCACATTTTGAAAACCATGAAGTCCCAATACTCTATTCTATTAGTCTGAAGGGAAGGAAAGTTCCTTGTGACCCATATTCAAAAAGATGCTAAGCGAGAAGAACATCATGCGATTCCTGAAAACCCACCACTTTCCCAAGCTGATTCTTCTCACCCGCCTCTGTCCCTAGACAACTGCTACACTGTAAAAGCAACAAAGGACTCTGACCAGTGGGACTATGCAGATAAACATCCAAGAAGTGTGATCACTGACGGGTGGCCCCCAGAGACAGTATATGCTGAGAACTTTAAAAAGAAAGCAAATAGAGCCGGGTGTGGTGGCATGCACCTGTTGTCCAAGTGCTGGGAGGCAAGAGGCTTGGGATCACTTGAGTTCGCAGGTTCGAGATTACCCCCAGCAACATAGCGAGACCTGGTCTCGAAAAAGCAGTTGGATGCCGTGGTGGGCAGCTGTAATCCCAGATCGAATACCTGGATCAATTGAGTCCATGGTACCCTGAGCAACTTGAGTCTGCGGTACCCTAGGCAACTTAGCAAGACCTAGTCTCAAAAAAAAAGAATAAATAGAATCACAGGTATCCGCTATGAGGTAGGAATGGTCTTGGGAGAAAAAAATAGCCCTGGGATCCAACACTAGGGAATAGGTAGGTCAGTGAGAATTCCTGAAGAGCAACAAATCAAGTTCAACAGGGCCAAGCTGAGAGTACAAAACCATCTTCCTTGATGACCTCCAGCTTCCCCCACCTGATCTCAGAAGCCCTGGGGTTCCCCTCAGAGGGACTGTGAGACCGAAGGGTGTTCTGGTTCCTCTTGGCAACTCAGGCTGAGGAAGAAACGATATGCTTAAACAGTCTAAAATAGAAGGCCTTTTTCTGCTTCCTCTTATCTGCCCTGAGGGATAATATTCATTCCAGAGAAATTATTTTATTTGGCAGATTAATGTTTTAATATGCCCCTGATTCATTTTTCAGTGAGCATTTTCATAAGCGTAGCTGCCTTTTCCAGGGGAGCTCAACTGGGAGGTCTTCTTAGCTGCCTTGAGTTTTGATTCCTTCTGCTGGCTACTCATCTCCAAAGGGCTTTTGACTTTCTGGGGTTTCAGTTTTCACAGTTCCTTCAAGAAATAGTGGTCTCCTGGGGTACATCTGCGAGTTTTGCAGGCCACGACTTGCGAATTCCAACCCGCTTGTAGGACTTGGGGTAGGTGTCTGATTTCATCCTCTCTGCTCACATGTCCAGTGTTGTCAGCTTTACACACCTGGTGGTGCATCATGGAAAATTAAATGAGTTTACTTCTAAAAACACATAGTCTGCTGTGTGATGTGGGCTGCTGCTAATGTTAATTTTATCATTGTTTATTGTTCCTCAACTCTTTCACTCTTTTCCCTCCATTGTCTCCAAACATCCACATTGCTTTAACAAGAAGAAACTGAGCTTAACTCCAAATTGGGACATGTCACCCTCTAGATGGTGTTTTCTGGACTCCAGTAGATGTAAAACTAATACAAGTACCTTAGTTTGTGCCTTTGGATTGATATCTAAGCCAAGCCAGGCAGGGTGCCAGATGGGGAGGCCACTGAAAGTGGTCTCTTTCTGTGGATAATCAAAAAAAAGAATAAATAAAGGCACAGCTCTCTTGCTTAAGAGATAAGCCCAGAGGACTAGCTAAATTATTTAAAGATTTAAATAAGAATTGAAGGCAAAAATAGAAGTCACTTCAAACTCACCCCTCTCTAATCCATTATCCTCAAGGCTTTCCAAAAAATAAATCTGATCATACCATTTGCTTGCCAAGAATATCCTCAAGCATCTATACAGTCCTCTACCCACTAGTTATGTTCCCCCCTCCCAACAATATTTATCTTCTTTGGTTTAAGTCTTTAAGACACTCCAAAGTCAGTGTACCTTTCTGCATATAAATAGGTCTCTTCCTTACAAGGAGACCTATTTATGGTAGGCAGACCTCATTGACTTAGCACAAGACACTTCACTTGGGGGATATCCTTATCTCCTTTGACTTCCAAGCACACACAGAAATAAATACCATGTCTCCATCTTGCAATTAACAATCTCTAGAGAATTATCTACCTTGTACTGGTTGGTTAAGTTTTGAGTTTTTTACAGCAATTACCACCAACACCAAGTTTTCTATCAGGAAGTAAATTCATAATAAATATAATGTAGGAACGTCATCAGCTCATATCACTGACGTTGTATTTGGTTCAACCTGTAAGTTTTGGGCCCTGATTTTACTTTCAAGGAAGGGTTAACTTTAACAGGTGGGATCATGCAGAGAGGTAGAAGTAAGTATTCCAGAGAGACTTGTGAACTGTTAGATAGCCACTTAAAACATGGATGTTCCTAGCAAAAACCCAAACCTGCATTCAAGCAAATGGCACCCATGGGTAACCAGCTGTAGAAATACCAAAGTATGTCTACATAGTCTAAGGGAAAGCAAAGCAAAAGGCCTTAACTGATGGCAATGTGGACAGAGCCACACATTGCTACATGCACATCTAAGTCACACTGGTCTCCATTTTCTTTGCTTTGGAAATGCAATCTGCCCTCAAACAATGCTGAGCTACCAAAACACAATTTGTACAATAGCTTAACACTGAAGACAGTCGGGAAAAAAGTGTCAAACCATTGAGTTTGGCACTAATTTTCTCCCCTCAAACATAGTCTGGATTTCAAGTCACAAAAAAGCTGTTCTAAATTATTTTTCACCTAATTGCAAATACTGGCTTTGATTTTTGATTGGATTCATTTGTATTTACATAATATTCAATAGTGTTTATATGTGTGGGGTCATATGTTAGGTATTGGGGGTGTAGCAGTGAGTGACATAAGATACTTGCTCTCAGTTTACACACTAAAAAGGAGGGAGACAGATAGTAAACACAGTGTGCTTGATAAGTAACAGAGCCTGGGCAAAGGAAAGAACAGCATTGTCCACATTTACTGAAGTCAGGAGGGTTGGGGAGCTTCTTAGAAGCTCTTAGAAGCTGAGCAGAAAGGACCAAGGTAAAGGGAAGAGGGAAGAGTCAGCTCAGGCAGTGGAATAGACTATAAAATGAATAACATAGTAGCTTAATTTAGTGCTGTCATAAGTTGAATAGGTTAGACGAGCTCCCAGATGCAGAGCCATGAAGAAATGCAAAAAAGTGACATTTAGCAATTTTATATTTATTCAATTAAAAAGACTGTGCTTTGTTCTGTTATGGATAGCATTCCTATTTTTAGGTGTAAAAATGTCATCTTTCCCCCCCAAATAATAGTGATAGTAGATGGTAATGTAATTTAAAAAACTGCAGCAAAATAAGAGATTTTCAGCTTTGTGTTGATATCTAAATCTTACTAGTGTAGAGTAAGTCCCAGACTTGACTTGTCAAGGAAAAAGTCCTTCCTTCTAACCTATCTACATGTTTATCTTTTCCTTCTTTTTTGATTGAAAAGCAATATTCAGAAAGTGTATGAGGAGCTCTGATGCATTAGTGCAGAACATACTCTTCTAGTGACATTTGAGCTGAGGGGTAGGAAGATTAAATCCCCAGTCCTCTGAAATTCTAGTCAGTTGTTCAGTAGTTACCTCTCTAGAAAGCACTGTCTGGATTCGCATGCAGTTTCCAAAGACCTGACATTTTTGCTTTTACTTGCAAACTTATTTTGCAACACAGGTTCATTTTCTTGATTTGTTCTGGTAGAATGCCTAAGATGTTTTGGTGCTTTGTTTAAAAATCATCTATCTGGAATGTTGGTTTTCTCATTCCTAAAAGAAAGGCTATACAGAAGAGGATCAATAATTATACAAATATGCTTGAGGTTGTAAGAAAATAATAAACAAACATTTATAAAAATTATCTAGATTTTAGAATTTGATTTGATAATATAAACCTGAAAATGCAGACTTGATGTTAACTGAGTGCTAGAGACAGTGTTAAAGAACTTTTAAGTGGTCCAAATGTAGTTAGTCCATTTAGTCCTCAGGAAACTTTGCTGTTTCTTAGACTACTATGCAGAGAGGTAAAGTGACTGGTGTAAGAAGAAAAAGCCTGAGTTGGGATTTTAACTAGTTGGGATTTCAGTTTAACACAATCACAGCAATATGAAGTGACTCTGTAACTCAAAAGCTGTAAAGAAATGTCAGCTTATTTCATGAATGAAAAGACCCTGACTAAACTCTGGGAAAAGGTTGCTAAGCATATATAACTACAAAATTGAAAACTATTAGCAATTACTATTTTACACTATCTAAGGCTTCCATCTAGGACCAATATTCATTTTGGTGTATTTTCTGAATGTTCCTTGATGCTCCAGAGAAATCTGTTAAATTCATTTATCTGTAAAAGGAGTGATTTAAGGAAGAAACACACACGTGTGTACGTGCACATACACACATACAGGATAAAACATAAAAGGGGAGAACACTGAACTAGGAGTGATATCAGCATATCTTGTTCTAGAACTATGATGAATTCAAGGACTTAGTTCTGCTTCTCTATAGTAAGAGGCTTTGTGCTCCTAGGGAAGTAATTTTCATAGTCTTAATTTTAAGTCCAGTTCTATGTTAAATTTTGGAAGGAAAAAAAAAGTGTTTCTCACTATTACTTTTGATGCATTTACTGAAAGAAAATGAATACTTCCACGAAAGGCATTGCTTTTAACAACCAATACTGTCTTCAGGTACTTTAGTCATCTGACATGTAATTAAGTAATTACTTGGATGAATAAAAAAATACGCTGTTAAACTTTCAATCTGTTTTACCTATTTCATTGAAACAGTCAAACTTTTTCTCCTGCTTTATACCCAGTTCTACTTTTGCCTTATTTCTATACCCTTTGGCTCAGTATGAAAAAAAAAAACAAAACCTCAAAGTAGTGTGTTTTGCAATATTGATGATCAACTAAGCTCAGGGTATTTATTTCCATCTGGTGGAGTTCAACTTCTGCCTCTCATTTGCTTTCTCCATCTGCCCACCTCACCATCTATTTTTTTCCCTCCTGGAGTTTAGGTTAACCCTCTCTTAGGCCTACTCATTTTAGCAGGCTTCTGCTTTCATTCTAGTACGTTTTTTTTTTTCCCCAAAGTGTTGCAAGTATAGTTTCGAATGAACTTTAATGTCCACAACGAATGTGTTCACCAGCGTCCATTGTTATCTTTTTTTCCTTCTACTTTTATGAACAGCGACAGAATTGGAAGGTTCAGGCGGCATTTGCAGCATATATATATATATATATAAATTAATATAAATATATATATATATATATATATATATATAATCTGTGACTTTGTATATAAACGAGGTAAGATGCATTCTACAATACAAACCCAAGCTTTTTCAACACAGGAACCGCGTTACTACATACATGTATCTTCAAACACCGGCTTCCCTAAGCAGCAGTAAGCAGGTTTCAGGCAGGTTTCCAACTCTTCGCTGACTCCTGAACTGACTGCAACAGCAACCACAAGAGCTTCACTACCCTTTTATTTTGCAATGGAACTTTTACAAACACGTCTCCCACTCCTCTCCCAGGGTGGAGCACGACGTCTCCGCGGTGCAGCGTTGCCAGGGAACCCGGGTTCCCAGAAAGCCTCCGACGGTTCGTCCCCCCCACTTTTCCCAGCACCCCCGCCTACTAGTAGGTGCGCGCCTCCCGGACCTACTACACCCGCACCCGCCGCCCTGCACGCTCCTCCTGCCCGGGGCACCAGCCGCATAGAGCGGGGCCAGGGATGGGGGTAAACCCCGAAAACTCGCAGCAGCCGAACAGGCAGCCGAGCCCAGCAGCCGGGCCGCGGGCCGCCCGCTCAGGAAAGGGGGCTTTTATCTGCACAGCCCGCAGCCTTCTTGCAGGCGAGCCCGGGCAGCGCTCTCCCATAGAGGATGCGCCGGCCCAGGGCCGCGGCTGCCGGGGCGGGCGGGCGGAGCTCAGCTGGGGGCGGAGCTTTCACACGCGCACCCTCCGCTTCCTCGGTCCCCAGCTCCAGCCGCCCGGGTCTCCGACTGCCACTCGGGGTTTATTTGTTTACAAGCGGATTACGTCAGCTCCTCCTCTCTTCCCGGCGTCTGGACCCGCCCCCGGTCCCTTTTTCCCGCCCCCTCCGGCTCCGAATTTGCTTGCGTCACAATGGTGCGATCTCCTGATTGGCTGGCGTCGGCCGTCACGCTCCAGCTACGCCACTTCCTTTGCGCGGCGCTATAAAAGGTGCTGCACGGCGTCCGCATCTCTTCGCCCCTCGGAGCTGGAAATGCAACTGTTAGGAGCTTCGGAGGCTGCGGAGCTGGAGGCGGAGGCGGCTGGGGAGGTCCGAGCGATGTGACCAGGCCGCCGTCGCTCGTCTCTTCTGCTCTCCTGCCGCCTCCTGTCTCGAAAATAACTTTTTTACGATAAAGAAAGGAGAAAAAAAAAGTCGTCGCCCGCCCCTCACGCCCTCTTCCTCGCAGCCCTCAGCCCTGCGAGGGAGCCCGGGGTGGCCCCTCCGCCGTCGGGGCCGCGCCGCCGAGCCCCGGCCGCCCCGGGCCGCCCCCGCCCGCCGCCCCCATGCATCCCTTCTACACCCGGGCCGCCACCATGATCGGCGAGATCGCTGCTGCCGTGTCCTTCATCTCCAAGTTCCTCCGCACCAAGGGGCTCACGAGCGAGCGACAGCTGCAGACCTTCAGCCAGAGTCTGCAGGAGCTGCTGGCAGGTGAGCTGGGGGCCGGGCGGGGGTGCCTGGCGACCGCGGGGGGCCGCGCACCCCGGGTCCGGGCCGTCGGGGCCGCGGGAACCTCGGTGGCGCTCGGGTCCGGCCGCGGGACCGGGGCGGGCGCGCTGGGCGGCCGCTAACGGCGCGTCGGGGCGAGTGTCGGGGGGCTGGGCCGAGGGCGCCCCCTCCCCCGGCCCCCGGAGGGGAGTCGGAAACAGACGCACAACAAAGAAACTGGAGCCCACCGCGGCGGGAGCTGTGGCCCTCGGCCGCTTGGGGGACAAAGGAGCCGCGCGGGGCCGGGAAGGGGGGGGTTGGCTGCCGCCGGCTCCCCCCCCTGCAACACCCCCCAAACCCCTTTCAGCCGTGGCGGCCTGGGCCACCCCGCCGCTGCCCCGAGCCAGCTCGGGACGGACGCTCCGTGTCCCTGCGCCGTCGGCCTCGGCCCTTTAGCATCGGGTTTGTCACCGGGGCGACCCCAGCCCTGCCCGGCGCGGGGTTTGGGGGTGCTTGTTTGTCTTCCCCTTGGGGTTCACAGTCCGCTGGCGCGTCTCCGCTCCGCAGCCGGGACCCCATTGTGTGCGGTGGGGCGGGTGGGGAGAGGAAACAGTTCCCGCCCGGTCGCCGCTGCCCCCCAGCCGCTGCCCCCCAGCCGGCCCGGGCTGCGCGCGCGGGGGTCTGGCCAGGGCGGCGCAGGCGCTCGCTAGGGTCCTGGAGCTGGCGGTGGTCCCGCTCGGGCACCCGGGATCCCGCCGCTCTCTGCCCGCGCCGGCTCTTCGGGACGCGCTGCCCGGCGCTGGGAAAGTTGCTAGTTTGGTGACCACTTGGCCCAGGCGCCCGCGCCGCCCCGGGAAAGTGCAGCGGGGTCTGACGGTAACGAGCTGAGCCTTGTTTCTCTGCCCGTCTTTTCTTCTATAGAACATTATAAACATCACTGGTTCCCAGAAAAGCCGTGCAAGGGCTCAGGTTACCGTTGCATCCGCATCAACCATAAAATGGATCCTCTGATTGGACAGGCCGCGCAGCGGATCGGACTGAGCGGTCAGGAGCTGTTCAGGCTTCTCCCAAGTGAACTCACGCTCTGGGTTGATCCCTACGAGGTGTCCTACAGAATCGGCGAGGATGGCTCCATCTGCGTGCTGTACGAAGCCTCCCCAGCAGGAGGTAGCACTCAAAGCAGCGCCAACGTGCAAATGGTAGACAGCAGAATCAGCTGTAAGGAGGAACTTCTCTTGGGCAGAACCAGCCCGTCCAAAAACTACAATATGATGACTGTATCAGGTTAAGATATAGTCTGTGGATGGATCATCTTATAATGGATGGATAAATTTGATTTTTGCTTTGGGTGGGCTCCTCTTGGGGATGGATTCTGGAATTTAAACCATGTCACAGCTGTGAAGATCTGGCACAAGATAGAGTGGTAAAAATTTTTCTAAGTGACAGTGCCATAGTTTGGACAGTACCTTTTCAATGATTTAATTTAAGCCTGTGAGTCCAAGTAAATGATCACTTTACTTGCTAGGGAGTGAAGTCCTAGGGTGGTTTCAGTTTCTCCCAGATGTTACACCTAAGTTTTCTCATCAGTCCCTTTGATGCAAATCTGGATTTCAAGGAACCTTTCTCTGCAGTAGATCTTGCAGAGGAAATTTGCACTATTACACCTGATAATTGTTAACCTTTTTTGGCAGCTCGATAGGAAAGTGCAACATTTTAAACATGGTAGTACTGGAAAACTTATGACAAGACTTTTACCTAGCACTTAAATATGTATAAATGTACATAAGACAAACTAGTAAGCATGACCTGGGGAAATGGTCAGACCTTGTATTGTGTTTTTGGCCTTGAAAGTAGCAAGTGACCAGAATCTGCCATGGCAACAGGCTTTAAAAAAGACCCTTCAAAGACACTGTCTCAACTGTGGTGTTAGCACCAGCCAGCTCTCTGTACATTTGCTAGCTTGTAGTTTTCTAAGACTGAGTAAACTTCTTATTTTTAGAAAGTGGAGGTCTGGTTTGTAACTTTCCTTGTACTTAATTGGGTAAAAGTCTTTTCCACAAACCACCATCTATTTTGTGAACTTTGTTAGTCATCTTTTATTTGGTAAATTATGAACTGGTGTAAATTTGTACAGTTCATGTATATTGATTGTGGCAAAGTTGTACAGATTTCTATATTTTGGATGAGAAATTTTTCTTCTCTCTATAATAAATTGTTTCTTATCTTGGCATTTTAATCAATCTCTTGTCATGATTATTGAGGTTTAGCAACAATATACTTCTCAGAGGACTTAGGTTCTGTAAGCTCTGTGAATGTCAGTTGCACACTGGTCATGCTGAAAAAACATGTTTAAGGAGAAAAGATGGTCTGTGTATACATATTTAGGTGTTAGAGGAAACACAGGGGTAACAGGTTTTTTGAAAAAGTATAAAGTCAAAACATGGACACATTCCCAGGCTCAGCTCATGAAATGTGGACCAGAGACAAAGGTAACATCTATCAAAGGGATACTCAAAGGATCATGTTTCATTGCTTCCCTGTTGAAGTGAAGATGTAAATATTCTATTGTCGCCCACCTTTGAAAAAAACAATTATTTTGCCCCCTGAATCCCATGTTCAATTAGAAAATCCTGGGGCCTATGACCTGTAGTCTAAAAGAACAGGCTAATTACTGCAGAGATTTGGTTGCTTTTATGCTTTTCATCAGCAGCAAGATTTACATTAACCCCTTAAGCTGGAATTCAACAAAAGGTACGTTTATGAATTTTCATTCTCAAAACTTGAAATGCTGTTTTGATTCCTCCTTGTCATAGTCTGTTGCTCAGACTTCTTTTAAGTTCTAAGAACCTAGATGAACATTTGAAGTGTGGTTAACTCCACCGGCTCCCCATTGACTTTTGTTGTTAATTCTTGGGTTGTAGAGGACCCTGTGTGTGTGTGTTTTTTTTTCCCTCCCGGTGAAAACTGTAATTTTGAGGGTATTAATTTCAGGTACAGTTAAGTGATTTTCTGTTATGCAAGTAGACATATTCACCCTGGAATATGCATTCTAGATAACTTAAAATCAGCAATTACCTGAAATCAGTGACCCCAAATAAATTTGGGCATTATTTCTAACGATCAAAAACATTAGTCCCACTACAGTGATACACAGTTGAACAAGCAGGCATTTGGGATACAAGAGGTGCCTGGCCCTTATTGTCAGGCCAACCTTGAGAACTAGAACCATCACACACAGACCGCTGTTAGCAATTTATTGTGGTTTCGTTTTTTCAGTTTCTTGTAAAGAGCCCACTAGCTCTTCAAGCTTGAATTTAGGAAAATAGGTGGAAAAAAAAAAACTGTAGTTATAGTTTTTAAATAGGTCTCACCCAGTGCTGGCTGCTTTTGTTTACCAAATGCATTGCATCAGGGTAACTCCTTTGAAGCTCTTAACTTGGAAGTTTTGCACATTAGATCTTTGTGAGCGAAGGCATCTTGAGGTTGACTTCTAGACAGTTTTTTTTTTTTAATTGAGAATATATTTTTGTGCCTATAACTTGTCTTGAGACCTTTTCAAATGGAGAATAATTGTCTTGGAGATCTTCACATCAGATTTTTTTTGTACTTTAAAAAAATTGGTGGCAGGGAATTTTGAAAAAGAACATTTTGTTTTTAAGTGAAGGTGATGTTTGGCATGTAAGGGAGCTGTGAAGTTCATTTTGAAAAGGTTTTCAAACGTCATTGAGACCTAGCATCCAGCTGTTTCCTGTGACTTTAAACCTCACATTCCCCAGACAGTTGTCTACAGTAGCTGTGTGATAGTTCTAGTTCATTGCTTCTGGGGAATGTTTTGCCTGGTGTTTTTGATAAAAGCATTCGAGTGTCTCCTATGTGCAGATGCGTGTCTGTGCCAGGCCTGCTCATATGGTTTCCAATTGTGTACTTTTTATTGGTATAGTTAAGGTTTTTTTGCGCCATCTGAGTTAAAAAAATAGTTTTTAAGAGATGTTTTTAAGAAAGCTGCCTGCTTTCAAAATTATTAGTTGCCATTAGCACCGGGAATTCAGTGACTGGCAATAAGTTTAGGAATGTTACTTTCTGAGTTTTCACCATCTAAAAGTTATTTCCATTTCACCAAGTGTAAGTACTCTATAATGCTGAAGCAAGACTTTATGGCAATGGTTATCCTAGCTCATAATGGGGCTGTTGCCCCTGAAATCTGGAATGGGAATCACATGTCCTTACCTTTAATTTGCAGTATTTCTGTAGTGGTCGCCTGGAAAGGCCTCCAGAAAATTGCTCTCTGGTGCTGTTGAGTAAATGGCTTCCTTAAGTCAATGTAACTCACACATTTCTATTTTGTTTTGTTATAGGTATTACAGATCTTGGACGTGGCCTCTAAGTTAAAAGAAAGCAATATTCTTGACATTCTAGTGTTTAATGGCTAGAGATTTTCCATCTTCCTTTAATCTTGGGAACAAATACATCTGCTATTAGATTTTCCCCCCTTTGGTTATTTTTTAACATTCTGGTTTTCTCCTTTACAGAAGAGAGTAGAGCTGAGGCAGTATTTTGTATACTGAAGTCCAAAGATATTTGTGCTTTGCATCTCTATTTCAGATGATGTGATAAGATGCTCTTGATTAGCTTTGTGGGGAGAATTTGCCAATTCTTTGATCTGTTGCAAAGGAGAATCCCGAAAGTGTGTAGGATTGTCAAAAGCTAAAGGGATTTCTCTATCTGAAGGCATTCAGATTACACTTTTTAGTCCCATCTCAGTCTCTGCAATTGAACTTTACATATGGCTACTGCCAAAAGATTACAATATATCATGTTTAGAATGTAGCAGTTTGAAAATATACTTTGTAGTAAAATAGTTGTTCTTAAACTGAGCTCTTAACTGACTCTTTTAGGTGTTTATACAAATATGTGGGAGGAATAGATTTGAGGAGTGTGTATGCTATAAATTAGAATTCTGGTTATTGCTATAGATATTTATAGTTTCTCCTGAGAATAAGGTGAAGGAATATTGTTAAACAAGATGTTACTTTTGTATTTCTGAGCTGCTCCTAAACATCTAAGCCTTAAAGTCACACTAATTCATGAGGATTGACACCGTTTCTTTCCCTTCATCAGATTATCTGCCGAGAGTAATTGGCACCAGTTTTTTGAACTGCAGTTGCACCGTGGTTTACTCATTTCTTTTTTGCATCACTCAGTGTACTAAACAGGAATAGATAAATAGATTCTAATTTTTTTTTTCCTTTAAATCCTTTCTGTCATCTCACAGATGGATGATCTCACAAGGAACATTTTGGAGTTCAACTTCTGACGTTTATATAAGCCTTTTCATATAGTTAACATTTTCATGTTGAAGATGCAGTGTTCTCTTGAGAGTCTGATATAATTATAGCAGATACTAATGCTGAAGGATGAAGTGATTGACTTCTAGATTTGAATAAAAAGGTAAAGGAGAATGGAAAAAGGGAAATCTGAGATGGTGTCATTTACAGGATTGGTAATTCAAAAAATGCATCTGCTATGGCCATAGGCTTATCAAAAGAGATTTGTCCAACAAAGTCCTTTTGACAAAGACTTTGGGAAATAGTACCGTAATTCATGGATCCGGGACAAAGTCTGTGCTCAATTTGTGTTCATGCAAGACAAAGTAGTAGTAAGATTTACAACCCTTATCAAGTGGAAATTGGGTTTGGGGGAGGAGTGATGGGATGCATAATGGAGACTCCACAGGCAATTTTAAATACAAAAACAGTGCTCACTGTTTTTGCCTCTCAGTATTTTCGGACAGGAAAGTGTTTTTTTTTTTTTTTTTCTTTTTTTGAGGCTGTTATATGTCACTTGATAATTATAGCTTCTTTCCTTGAACCCTTTAAGTTTTGAAAGCCATATTTGACCCCTTTCCTAATGACGGAAGGAGTGAGTACAGGCTAGACACCTAACATCACAGTCGGGACCACCAGACAGGAAAACAAGCCATGGTGTTAACTGCATTCCTGTATTTAGAAAATGACCCATTAAACACTGTTGCTTCAGATTGCAGCATGGGTGGAAGACACGCAATCTGTGGCTGCATTTGTCATCTCTAAAGTTATTTTGTCTCATTCATTTGAAATAGTTTCCATGCATGTCCATGTGTTTATGCGAAAACGCATGGTACATTTTATATGTATTTATATATATAGACATTTTATATGTATTACATGTGTAGGTGATAGAGTCCAGAATATTTAATAGATACTATTTCTACAGATTATTCCTAAAGTGGATTAGTGTTTGGCCTTCCTAAGAGTATCTCATGATTCCTTTTTAAACTATAAGTCTTAAAGTGAGAAATTATAGCAATCCAAAGAGGATTGTCTTGTTTGATTTTAGCTTACTTGCTTTAAATCCTTATTTGTAAAATTAAACTACCTTTCACAGCTAGCAGATACCCAAAATTAAGTGTTTAGAACCAACTCATGCGCCTCTATATTATCCTTGAAATTCATACTTACGTCTTTAGAGGTTTTCTTTTCAAATGCTAGGCCCTTGTAGAATTTTTACTACATGGTTACATGATAAAAGAACCAAGTTAATATTGTTGATGAGTGATTACATTTTATCTCAGCAATTATTTTTAACCTTAAATCCCTTGTACCTTTACCCCTTTGTGATGTTCATACATTTTTAGAGAGGAAAGATGACTAAGAAATTATTTAAAAATACCCATCCTACAAGAGGGCATAAACTAATATTTGGCAATTACACTATAAACCAGAAGGAATATTTTCCAGTCTTATTTTATTTGTTCAAGTTGGCAGACTAAGTGGAATTTTATTTCCTATAGATTTCCTCACAAGTATTTTGGAAGCCTTCTGTTATCAATACACATTCTTATTTGACCTTCCAACAGCTAACTGAAGTTGACAAGTAGGTAGGTTAGTATTTTTAATCTTAATTTTATGGACAGAAAATTGAGGCTTAGGGGAGCTGAAGTAATTCATCCCACAGACAAACAACTGAACTGGTCAATAGGGAATTTGTAGTTTGAACTCAGTTCTTTATGATATCAAAACCCATCGAACTATTGGTACCTTGTATATGAGTTATTTACCTTGTTTCACGTTGGGACAGGCATGTTTTAAGTTCCTTTACTAGTTAAACATCTTCGGTTATTTTTAAGCCTGGAAACCCCGGTCACTCTCCATACCCAGGAGCCACAGAACTCTCTTTAAACTAGGTTTCTGTCTTTTGAAGACACTCAGGATTTAGTACCAAGGATATTATTCTTGGACTCAGAAGAATGAGCTGGAATGTAGACATGTACTAGCTCTCAGCTTAGGATTGTGGATAAGTTGCTTAGCTTCTCTGAGCCCCTGTTAGGTAAAACTGAGGATAAAAATAAGTCCGTTGTCAAGGTCAAGCATAGGAAAATGTTTCGAGTGAATTCCTGGAACTTGGATACTCATAACAGAGACCAACGAAACAGCAGATTGTTTTCTTGAAATTCTGATGACATCACTGTGACTGTGTTGGAAGTGTTTAAAAGTCTGCTTTAGTCAGTAGTTGTAAGAAATGTACTTGCATTTCTGAAATAATATAGTAAGGCACTTCAATGACAACACCCCCCCCCCCCCCCCACCCCCAGTTTTAAGGGTGAAAATACAGTGGACTCATGCTTTGCATATTTATTTTACAGACTTCCCTGAGCTGGGTCTTTTACATTGTGGAGGCAGGGCTCTTTTCTCAGATCTTTTGTCTATGTTGAAGACACCTTAAGTGGGCAGATGAAAGGACACTATCACACTATCAGACGGGATAGCAGGGCAGCCCTGCACGCTGCACATTTGCATCTGTGATCTGTAATCCTCACAGTGCTCATTGCTATCATGAAGTTGACTTTTCCCAGGGTTGCAGTTCTTCAAGCCATTTGTCTCTGAGCATGCTTTTGCAAGAGATTTTCAAACATTGGTTTTCACACAACTCAGCGGTTCACAATCTCTCCTTAATCTAGAGTGCTGTGAGTACTTCCTTTCCTGCAAAGAAAAGCAGCCTTTTTAGAAGTTATCAGTTCGAGTTTGAGTTTCTTCTTGTGATGTAACCCGATGCAATGTTTGCTTGAATCGTTAATAATGTAATTGATTTCTTCTCAGCAGTCATACATGAGTCAGTGATCATGTGTTCTTTTTCGTTGAAACTCATTTCCCTTTCTTTCCTGCAGATCTTTATCAAATGTCTTGCTGCTGTGTTGTCTGTGGTTTGACTGCACACCTCCATGCCGTAGGTACAGAACCAGCAGAGCTGCTAGCTAATTTATTTTCTAAGTCTAGGAAACAAAGCCTCTCATTCTTAAAAGAACTGGAGACTTAAAGGCAAAATTCCTTTGAGCCTTTCAGAAGTCTTGGCATCTGAAAGCCCCAGTGTATTTCAGCCCCTGTGTGGAGTTGTGTGTAGCCTTGTAAATGAGTCCATGTGTTTCTAGACTACTTCAGACTGTGATGTAAGAATAAGTGTTTGGAGCTAATTAAGACAAGGTAGAGGGGACAAGAGTAGGCAGATAGTAGATGTAATGATAAGAGTTAAAAATGGGGTCCTTCTATACTGTTGAAACCACACTGTGGTTGCTTGAATTTCCCATTACCATTAGTCCTTTGCATCTCTTGGGAGCCTTCTGATGGTTGAAATGTTTTGTTCTATATCTGTCATGTTCATTTAGCAAATTCTTAGCAAGCACTGTGCTTAAGCAAGTACTGTGCTTAAGTCACTGAGGATACACAGATACCTCTCTGCCTTGAAGGGCCTCAGAGCCTAGGGACAACATTAGCCAACATGTGAAAATGGACCTGAGACAGAAAACGAGAAGAAATTGGTCAAGTGGTACCCTGAGGACTGTGACAGAAATACCTACTTGGAAAGGCTTCCTAGAGCAGGGACACAAGCTAAGGTCTGAAACCTGAGGAGGGGCTTAAGTGAAGAAGTCAAGGAAGAGGGAATAGAGAATCTCAAATCTGTGGCGAATGTACAGTGAATAGAAGGTATTGAAAGAAAACCGGTGTGACTGGCCCGGAGGGCAGTGAGGCCAGATCCTGTGGGACTTTATAGGAAAAGTGACCATATAATTTGATGAATACATTTATCAGCCAGACTGAGACCTAGGAGGAAAACATGGTCCTATTAATAATTAAACTCAGTAAGCATCAGCCAGGACATAAAGTCACCTCGCTGCTACAGGACATGTAGTGTCTGGTCTCATTGACTGAGGGCACCACAGTGAACAGCGTGTGGGCTTGGTCATGAACACCTCAAGAGGATGTAGGGCATCTTCAGTCCAAAAGGATCCCAACTAGGATCAAACGCATTTTATAGGACAGCTGGGCTGTTAGGATTTGATCTGATTGAGATACTAAGAACTTTCATGCTGTAAAGGAGTTAGCATGGAAAGTTGGGGTTCTGTGTGAACTGCTAGATTAGATATATGTGTGGCATTTGAAGCAGCACATATCAAGTATTTTTGAGTATTTTCACATTTCCTTCTTACAGGTTTTGCAATGGGTATTGATTTAAGTAGAATTTAAAGAATCATATATTGCAGGTTTACATTATAAGTTTATTTCTTGTACCTAATTTTGAAGGTGTGGGACGCATAGCATTTTTTCCCTCTAAATTCGTGTAAACATTATTTTATACAGTAAATTGCGTCGTCAATTTTGTCTATCCTTGTAATTCACACTCCAATTAAGATAGGGAAAATTTCTACCACCCCAGAAAATTCCCTCTTGGTACACTTAAAATATGTTTAAGAAATATAGTGGTGGAGCCAGGCCTCAAATTAGAAATAAGTTGTTTGCCTTCTCCTTTTAGAACTATTTTTGCTTCCTAAACATGCGGTAATGGTTACTTTAAACATGATGCAAATTGTCGCCAGAAGAAACCGTTGCCTTTCAACCAGTTATGATTTAGTGGTTACTAATATAGTACATCCCTGTTCAATTTGCTATGGCTTTTTAGTCTTTCAAAATAAGTAGTAAAATTTGAGTCATATCCCTATCACTGACTCACAAACTTACGAAGGACTGCCTGGTGTTTATTATTAACCTAAACATCAGGATCTTGATCAATCAAAAAAAGCTGTGAGAATGCCAACTTTCCATATTGGCTCTGCCTTCTCCTAGCCTGGTTGTGTCACCCTGGAGTAGGTTTTGCAGATAAGGTAACAGTTAAACCTATATTTATAGCTGGTCCTAGCCTTGAACACTTCCTTTCATCTCAGAATTTTCAACTCTGCTTGCCAAAGCTGATGGAATGTGGACCTGAGTTTTAGTGCAGTTAGTTGAGAAGATGATTGAATTCAAGAACTGTGTGTCACTGTTTATAGACTCGAAAGCAGAGATGTCAAGACTTGTTCTGAGAGACCTTTCACGAGACTCTCCTGGGGGTTAGGGAAAGGAGATCAATCACCAATGATATAATAGGAAATTTAGCCCTTTTCCTATACTGTCTGATTTGGAAACTGATCTGGACTCACATCTTGGATCCACTGTTTTTTTCCTTGAGAAGGATCATGTGTAAAGAGCCCTTGCTGCTAAAGTGACGGTACCTTGTGATGGTGGTGATGCAGACATTTCTGAGACTCAGGACAGTGTCTAATATTTCAAGTCTCCCCCCCCACCTCCCCTCCAAATCACACCCTTTTAGAAAAAAATGGCAACTCAGTGAAGAGAGAAGATTTAAGCCCAATTTGCTTAGTAAAGACCTGTCAAATAACACATTTCTACTTGGAGAGCTCGGACTACCTAGTCCTATTACTAGCTGAGTCTTTATTTTTAAAAAAGCTTCATGTATTTAGTACACGGACATTCAATACGGTGTTTGATTATGTACACGTTGGACTGATTTTTCCTTCATTCCTCAGGTGTTCCCAGTCATACTGGTCAGTTCTCAATCCTCTCTCCTGCAGCTCTGGTTCCATGAAATTTTGAGTTGAGGTTTCAGGCACGTCCTACGATAAGCGATAGAAAATCCTTGAGGTTGGGCATAGAATTGGATATTTGCATTTCTTGTCAAAGGAGAACGCAAATGTGCTTTCTTAAGTATGGTCTGTGTGAATTCGACCTAGATGCTTGGAGCTCGAAACAAGTCTGTCTCTCATGGGCATCCTTTTCTGGCTCCTTGTCACAAACCCGCAAGGGTAGACAATTGTTACTCTAGTTTACTCTGATCATGGTAAGTTCATGTCATAAAACTTCCCCATGGTCACTCTGCCATGGGGCTCTGAGGCCAGAATCTAGGTTTGTCCAAAGTCAGACAAATGAACCAATGCCACCTTCTGATGCTCTGCTTTCTGGCCCTATCATTCTGTGGCTGCTCGAGCTTATGTCTGACCTGCCCGCTAGGCAGGAAGACATGACTGTTAGACCAGACTTGGGAAGATGCTAAAAATAGTTCATCTGTTCATTCCTAAATCTTTACTGAACACTTACTTTGCGTTCAGAATTATTCTGAGCACTCGGAGATAGAGCAGTGAACCTGGCAAAAATCTCTCCCCTCCAAGACGGGCATGTAACAGCCAGTACAATGTGTGGTCTCCCAGAATTGGTCAATGCTAGGGAGGAGTGTGTTGCTCCAGGCTGTGAGTGCACTAGGGCCCTGTGGAAACAGATACAGGGGGTGCTGGGGGCAAGGAGGGGGACTATGGGGCAGGGTGCTATTTTAAGTCAGGAAAGGCCTCACTGATAAGGTGATATTTGAGCAGAAACTCAAAGGGGAGAAACACCCTAGGAGATTTCTGGGAAAAGCACATTCCATTCAAATAATTCAGTCATTTCCAGAGTCTTGCAAGCTCTCATCTCTCCCCAAATGCGTCATTGTAAGTGGACAGACTTGGGCACGTTGGCATTTGTTCTTTTGACCATTTTTACTACTTCTTCTTGTTGCTGTTATTGGTATTGTATGCCACAGGAATCAGCACCACTTCGATAACTGGAAAACCTAGCTGAGCTCCCCACCCCCCCTTTTCCCCTATTTAAGAGAGATTTGCAAATCAAAATAAACAGGCTGATAAGATCTGAATTGTACTTCAAAAGTCTGCAATATTTGAGCTCTATACAATAAATATGAAATGAGAACGGATGTTCAGGGTTACCAAGTACTCGGTGTTTTGTTAGGATGTGCTGCAAGGTAAGCTGATGAATGGGCATCGGACACAAAAAGGATCTTCTTACTGACACTTAGATAACTGGAAATTTCAGTTACCCAAAATGCCTGTTCCTGACAGAATCTGAAATTACAGTACAGAGACTAGTTATTTAGTGCCCCTGTCGTTTCATGGATGAGGCTGGAGATATAAGCAAGGTCGTATTACCTTCATCAGACACTCAAAAATCATGGACTCCATATTCTCTTCCATGCCAGCAGGTACCTGGGATATTCTTTTTTTTTTTTTTTTTTACACATTTTTTATTTTATTTTATTTTATTTT
>PVHY01022129.1:0-22867 GCA_004024945.1 Uropsilus gracilis
CCGCAATCCCTAGCCCCGGCTGCTTCATAGGCTGAAGCTTACAGGCATGAGCCACCATGCCCGGCCACTCCTTTACTTTTTAAAAAAATTTTTTAAAGGGCCAGGCACGGTGGCTCGTGCCTGTAAGCTTCAGCCTATGAAGCGGCCGGGGCTAGGGATCATGGTTCGAGTCCTGCCTGGGGCCCGTAGCGAGACCTAGTTCCAAAAAAAATAGCTGGGCGTGGTGGCGCGTGCCTGTAATCCCAGCTACCTGGGAAGCTGAGGCTGGGGATTGCTTGAGTCGGTGGTACCCCGGGCAACAAGAGCCTACGGTTCCACGGGCAAAAATAGCAAGACCTAGTCTAAAAAAAAAAAAAAAAAATTTAAGAGATTAGGTCTCACTATGTTGTCCAGGGTTATCTTGAACCCACAAACTCAACTGATCTCCAGCCAGGTCTACGGCCATACCACCCTGAACGCGCCCAATCTCATCTGATCTCCTGCCAGATAACTGGGATTACAGGCACGTGCATCACCATGTCCGGCTATTACCTTTACTGTTTTAGGCATCATTAATCAAACCTTTTCTAATGAAAAAACTTCCAAGTTTTCTAGTTAACTGGATTGGAGCACCTAAATTATTCCTTTAAAAACCCATTTTTTTTTTTTTTTTGCGTATATTAGAAGAAATCAAAGACAAAGATGTTGGAAATACTTAGAAAGAAACTAGAAACAATTTAATAATAATTGTTCAAAACAAATACCACAAATACTTTTTAACCATTACTACCAATTAGCACACTGGTTATAAGAAAATGGAGGAATTCTTCAGGTATTTTCTAACTTATAAAAAAATGATGTCATACAAACTGAAAACATCAAAGAGAATTCAGTCTTCTGGTTCAAAATGGAGACTTAAAAAACTGGGCCCCAAACCAGGGTTACCTGGTACTCTTGAGGTAAAGGGTTTGGAAACTTCTGCAAGTTGCACACTGCAACAGCTCTCTGGTCCTGTCTGCAAGTTAACTGCAAAGGATTACTTCTGAGTGTGTCACAGTAAGGGCTCAGCATCTGCCTCCTGTAAAAAGGTAAGTACCATGGTGTCAAATCCTAAAAAAGATATGTGTCTCTTCCAGAGCACTCTCATTTTTATTATAATGTCAAGATATAGTCTAACAGCTTAAAACTAATTGCTGATACAAGTTTCCGATGTGCTCCATAAGTTGTTAGAATATACATATTCTCTGAAGGAAATAAGACTAGAATATACAAAAATTTGCAATATAATATGAATTATTAGTTAAATAGAACTGTTTGGGCTTGTGGGCTGGGTGGGGACAAGGCCCCCACACCCAGCCAGCAGTCACAGGTGGTGGTAGCTGCTGGCCAGTTCTGGGATAGGTGCTGCCAGAGCCTCTTACCCAGCTAGGGGTGGACGTGCAGACCTTCAGGCACACACCAGCAAGGGTGAGAACAGGTACAAGGGCCAGGTAGGGAACTCTCCCTATCTACCAACTGGGAGCCTGCAACTTGCAGCCCCTTGAAAGCCCCGGGAGCTGTGCTGCTGGCCAGACTTCCATCCCAGGGGGAGTGAAGACTGTGCTTGCCTGGCCATCCGGGTTCTGCACCCGCACCAGTAGGTGCTGGAATGGGGGCTGGAGGTTGGGGGGGCGTTAGATGTACCTACTGTTCCACTCTCACTCTACTTAGTCCTCAGAGCACAAACAATACAAACACTGACATAGAATGGGTGAGGGACCAGATAAAGATCCTGTCCACACATCTGGGCATGACGCAGAAGAAGGAACATGGAGAAAGACAATGCATACTGGATTGGAGAAATGACCACGGAGATGACCATCACAGAATCACACCTATGGCCTCACCAGGAGTGGATGAACCAAGATCCCATTTCTGATATGGCATTTAAGAAAACAAAGCACTCCTCCCCATTCCACTGGAGAGGTGGGCCGTAGAGTTGAGGCATTGGCTTCACAGTAAAGCTGTAAACTTAGGGAGAGGAGATATCTGCAAAGGCCATTGGTGGGTACCTGCCCACACTGAGAAACTTCTTGACTAACAATGACTAGGAGCAAGGTCCCTTAAGCCAGGAGGCAGAGTTATGGGGCAAAGAGGCAGCAGATTGGCAAGGAGAACAGATGGGAGAGGGCAGCCACCAATGAGAAGACACTGACAGACCTCAAATGAGCATGGAGTGGCTGCCCAACACAAAGCTAAGACTGCAAACCTACAAGCACGGTATGCAGTGTCCCAGAACACAGTCCCTCACCCAGCAAAAGGACACTGCAACAGAAAAGGAAGAGAAGAGACCAATGGCAACAAACAAGAAAGGAATGTGAGTGAACGGAGGGGATGTCAGGTGGGGGGAGGGGAAGGCATTCCAGCAACTATTTACCAATGTAAGAAATGAAAAGAATGAATAAAATATAAACAAACAAGTAAATAAAACTGTTTATGACTGTGGCCTCCACACTCAGATTCTTTTAGATTTCAAACTAATATTGCAATTACTTACATGACATTATTACCAAGCACCATAGATGGTTTTCTACACATTTTGAAATTCAACTGCTTAGACCAAATTTTGAAAACAGTGACACTTTATTTAGGTTTTGGATAAAAACAAAATCAGAAATACATTGTATTATCAAAGACAATAGGAGGAAATGAATTCTTACTTTTGTCTCTGTTGATCGATCCAGAATTTACAGCTCTTCCTGACAAAGTCACAACCCATGCCTCGGCCCCAGTCTAACTTCTCAGCCATGCTGTAATTGGCTTTATACCAGCTGTGGAAATAATTCAAACTACTTTTTATTCTTTATAGAAACAATCCCAGCATACCAATTACAAATCTCCACATGAGTACCAGGACCTTGAAAAGGACTGTGGTAAACGCCTCACAGATGAACACTGCTGCTCAGGATCACTGCCCAGGGCCTGGGAACCTTCAGTCTCATGGTGAGGGGACTTTCACATATGAAAGAACCGAAAACCAAGTTTTCATTGTAAAGGCCAAAGATGATGGAATTCAGAATAGAAACTAGCTAAGGTGTGAGAGAGTGGTAATAATGACTAGAGAAACAGGAAAAGGAGAAGGGAGAAACTAAGGATACTCATAGGAGTAACAATGGGATTATTAGTTGGCTTAGCTTTACCTACTCTGGTTCAATTGGCCCTACTTTTTTTTCTTCTTTGACTTGAATTTGTGATAGTCTATTAATTCAAGTCCTGCTTATGCATTACTCTTACAATGAGACAACTGAATACAATGTCCAATACATATAAAAGTCTAATAGCAGGGAAAAAAATAATACTGATTTAGTTTCAAAGGTGAAAGCCTACTATTATCAGTCTTACTTTTTTATTCTAAATGGCTAGATTAGTTTATAAAAGTTACAAAATTATACATAGAGTTCCTTACCTACTTGTGTTATATCTTATTTCTTTAGCATTACCAAAACAGTACATAAAAATGTAGGTTGAAGTTTAGGGGGCTGTTAGTATCATCCATTAAACTAGTCACTTTTTCACAAAATCAAAGAAAAATATAAAAGGTGATAAAGCAGTTTCTAAACATCTCCCCTATTAAAGAATAGAACTCTCACTCAAAAATTCTGAAGGAAAAAATTTGAGCACTGCAATACTGAAACACCTACAACTTCGGCAGCTGTAATGTGAGTTAACTAGCTAACTTAGTATAATAACAGGTCAAGAGGTGCAAAGGGTAATAGGTATGCTGAGCTTACACACTAACAATGTAGCAGTGTCTAGGTCAGGAATTCCTTCTCCCTCTGGATAAAATGTAAAATAATTAAATTCCCTTGGAAATTACATATCTAGTATAAGCAGTTGAATGCAGGACATAGTACTGTGTTACTCAGTCACCAGTTAGACATTTAACCTACTTTGTTTTTTTAAGAGACAAGATCTCACTATGTTGCCAGGGTTGTCTTGAACACACGAACTCAAGTGATCCCCAGCTTCAGTCTCCCAGGTAACTGGAATTATAGGCATGTGTCATCACGCCCAGCTAACCTACATTTCTTGATCCTGATAATTTAGCAGCTCTTCCTGTACTATCAGTGAATGTATAAACACTTTTTATATGCTAGGCACTTTGCTAAATGATAAAGTTATAGCACTGAAATACAGTTCATCCCTTGTGCAGATTAGAATCTAGTGGAAAAGACAAACATCTTTAAAAAAAGTGCAAGCATGATAAGTATCACAGAGATTAAGTATAAGGAGTAAGGACCACATTGACAAAGAAATCCTAAGCTAGTCTGGCAATCCTAGCAAAGACTGTTTTTGATGCAATGACTATATGAATGAATACATGAATACAAGTTAGCTGAGGGAGCAGGGTGAACACAGGAAAAAGGATTTCTTAGTCCATTAGAGGGTTATGAAACCATTTTAGTGGAGCTTAACATTTATTCTAAAAGCAACAGAATTTAAAAAAGAGGATTGCATTGTGTGTTGCTAGGATAAATACTGTTTCATGAGACTGGATCAGGTTTTCTTTTTATTTAAATAATTTGTATATATGTGTGTGTGTGTGTGTGTGTGTATATATATGTATTTTACATCATTGTGATCCCTGTGGGTCACCCACCACCTCCCCTCCCTGGCTCCAGCTGGTTCAGCTGGTCTCCTCATCCAGTTGTGTACTTTTGTTTAGTTGTCCATATATTAGTGAAACCATTTGGTTTCTGTCTTTTTCCTTCTGACTTGTTTCTGCCAATATGATTTCTTCTAGGTACATCCATGATACCAAAAAATCATCAAATTTGTCATTTTTAATTGACGCATAATATTCCATTGTGTATATATACCACATCTTTTTCATCCAGAAAAATATGAACACTTTACGAATTTGCATGTTATCCTTGTGTAGGGACCAGGTTAATCTTCTCTGTATTGCTCCAATTTTAGTATATGTGGTGTCGAAGCAAGCACTGGTTCATTTTTTTTTTCTTTTTATTCTTTAGATCACAACCTCAGTAAATGGTTATTGGGATACCTCCCCCTCCCTCTGACATCCCCTCCATTCATGCAGACCCCTCTCTCTTTGTTGATTGTTCATCTGTGTTAAGTTCATTAGTCTCTTTCCTTCCTGTGGCAGTGTCCTTTCACTGGGTGAGGGACTGTGTTCTTGGGACAAGGTGAACTGTGCTGGTAGGTTTTCAGTGCTAACCTTGCATTGGGCAGCCAGGCTCTATTTTTTTTTTTGTGGTCTGTTCATGTTTTCTCATTGCTGGCTGTCTTCTTCAATGCCGTCTCTGTGTTGTTTTGCTGCTTTACCTTATAGTTCTGGCATCTGGTTTACAGGGCCGCCTCACCCCCAGCCAGTGTTGGTGAAGAAGTTTCTCTGTGGATACAAGCATCTGTGAATGGCCATTGTAGATCATCTCCTCTGCCTCGATTGGCAGCTTTGCTGTGGGGCTGATGCCCTGTGGTCTTCCTCTCCTGTGGAATGGGGAGGGGTGCCTTGCTCTCTTAGATGGTGTCTCAGAAATGAGATTTTGGGACCTCCAGATCCGGTGAGCACGTAGGTGTGGATTCATGACATCATATCTCCATAGTTGTTTCTTCAGTCTTGCATGCACTGGTACTTTTGATATTTCATCTCCATGTCCTGCTTACATGTGTGGGTTGGATGTTTACCTGACCCCTCACCCATTCTATGATTGCATTACTTATGTTCTTCCATCTCCTGAAGATTAGCCGGAGTGAGAGTGAAATGGGAGGGACATTCCCCCCACCCACCCACCACCCACCACCCACCAGTATGCCAGTACCTCCTAGCATGAGAGTGGGACCTAGATGGCCCAGCAGGTGCAGTCCCAAGTCCCTCTAGGGTGGGGGCTTGATTGAACCATGCCTCAGCCCTCCTGGCTTGCAGATGGCTGCCCCATGCAACCATCCACTGGTGGGTGGGGCTAAGACCCCACACAGAACCCCCTCCAGGTCTCCTGCACAGGGGCCTACTTAGAGTTCCTCCTTCCCTTGGCTCCCCGCTGGCAAAGGAACATGAAGGTTCAGGGCCCAGGGTGTGCAGGCAGACATGTGGCTGCTTACTAGTTCCTCCTTGCTTGGGGCCAGGGCCCGGATAGCCAGGGAGGTACAGTCTCAAGTCCCCTTGGGGTGGAGGCTCAACTAAACCATGCCTAGGTCCTCCTGGCTTGCAGATTGCTGCCCTATGCAATCATCCGCTGGTAGGAGGGCCTAAGATCCTGCCTGGACTCCCCTTCCAGGCTCTATGGAACAGGGGGGCTACCCAGGGTTCCTTGCCATCTTTGTTCCCCTCTGGAAGTGGGGCCCTGGCCACCCAGGTCCCCAGGTGTGCAAGCAGACAAGTGGCTGCTTGCTGGCAGGTGGGGCTTCTGGTTCAGTTTAATACATAATAACTAATACATAGTTTGCAATTATAATTTGCCAAGCACTGTATATATAAAACAGGATCAACACTGCATGCATAAAGCACTGCTTTATACATACTAATTCACTTAACCTCATAAAATTCTATGAGGTAATTGTCACTTTTATGCCTATGTTAGAGATGAAGGAACTAGCTGGGTGTGGTGCTGTGTGTCTGTAATCCCAGTTACCTGGGAGGTTGAGGCTGGGGATCACTTGACTCCACAGGTTCAAGACAACCCTGGGCAACATAGCGAGACCTAGTCTCTTAAAAAATTTTAAAAAATTAAAAAAAAAAACAAAACATGAAGGAACTGAGGCAAAGACACAATTAGTAAGTAGCAAAGATGTGTTCTATATCTAGGCTTCTGTTTTCAATGTCTGTGTGCTTTATAAAATAACAGATATAATTCACACCATCCCCAAAAGTATAGCTCCATGAGTATTCACTCCATAGCCACTAGTAACTATTTTTTCCCTTAGCAACTATTAATCTACTGTCTGTCTCTGTGAATTTTCCAGTTCTAAACATTGCGTAGAAATGTAATATGGTCTTACATGTCTGACTTCTGTCACTTAACATAATGCTTTCAAGGTTCATACACGATATAGTATGTAGCAGCACTCAATATTTCATAGTTATTTTTAGTAGTTTAACAGCTGAATTAGTAGAAAGTACAGATATGTCCCAATCACATACCTTCCCTCATTATCAATATTCCTCACCAAGGTAGTATATTTGTTACAATTGATGAGTCTACATTAACACATCATTATCACCCTAACTTCATTGTTCACCCATGGTGTTTTATATTCTATGGGTTTGACAAATGTATAATTACATGATTCTACCATTTCAATGTCAAATAGAATAGTTTCATTCCCTAAAAACCCTCCATGCTCCACCTTATTCATCCCCACCTCCCTTAAGTCCCTAGCAACCACTGATCTTTCTATTGGCTCTTTACTTTTGCCTTTACCAGATGACATATACAGATGACATACAGCTGAAATCATATAGTGTTAACCTTTACATATTTGCTTCTTTCACTTAGTAATAGATATTTAATAGATAAAGAATAGATATCTTTTCATGATAAAAAATCACTGTTAAAATGAAGTTGAATATTTTATTATTTAACTTTCTTATCTTTGCTGTAAGGCTACTGCTTTGCTGTATAAAAACAGCACCAGCAAACAGCATATTGCAAAATTAAGATAATATTGTCCTTCATCTGACACTGTACAACTAACAGATACTTCTCTATAATGCCAGCTATTTTCAATGCAAACATCATTAGTTAGATGCAAATCCAGGGATAGATATGAGCAAGCTATAATATTACATATATACTTGTTGAAAAGTCCTGAATCTTCTGCTTGAACTTCATTAATTTCAATTGCTTTTCTTGCTAGAGGAGAACAGAGGTCACTGGCAGCTTTTATACTTTCCAAAGTACCAAACTTCTTGTTTTGTTAATTTGTCCCGAATTCAGGTAGACTGCAGTAAACATCTTCCAAAGTTTGCTATGAAAAATTGCTGATTCCCATTGTTCCAATACCATTTCCTATTGTTACTATTCATATTTGTCTGTGAATGTATGCATCAGAGCAGAGTCTATGTGCATCATCTGGTAGAGAGTGTCTGTTGCCATCCCATCAACCATAGGGGCAGTCATTTTTCTTTAGCATAGAACAAAATTCAATTGCCTGGATGTCCTACAGTTTATATATCCATTCACATACTAAAGAACAATTTAATGGCTTCTAAATTTCAATTATGAATGAAGTTGTTGTAAACTTCCATGTACTGGTTTCTGTGTGGTCATAAATTTTTAACCTATTTGAGTAAATACTAGTAAGCACAGCTGTTTGATTGTCATGGTGAGAGTAAGTTTAGTTTTTTAAGAAACTGTCAAACTGTCTTCCAGAGTGGCTGTACCATTCTACATTCCCAGAATGAGGATTTCTGTTGCTCTACATCCTTGGCAATATTTGGTTTTGTTACTGTTATACATTTTAGCCATTTTTAAAATTTTTATTTATTATTATTCTTTAAATCACAATCTCAGTAAATGGTTTTTGGGGATATCTCCCCCCCTATCAGGTGCCCCCTCCATTCTCTCACACTCCACTCTTTGTTGCTTGCTAGTCTGTGTTAAGTCTGTGTCTAATGTCTAATGTCTCTTTCTTTCCTGTGGCAGTGTTCTTTCATTGGGTGAAGGACTATGTTCTCAGAACCAGGTGAGCCTTGATGGTAGGTTTTGCGTTGGGCAGTCAGTCTCTATTTATTTGTGGTCTGTTCATGCTTTCTCGTTGGAGGCTGTCTTCCCTAATCCTATTTCTGTTGTTTTGCTGCTTTACCTTATGGTTCTGGCATTAGATTTAAGGAGTCTCACCCCCCAGCCAGTGTTGGTGAGGAAGTTTCTCTGTGGATACAAGGCATCTGTGAATGGCCGATGTAGATCATCTCCTCTGCCTCAGTTTGCAGCTTTGGTCTTCCTCTCCTCACCCATAGTGTGGGGAGGGTGCCTTGCTCTCCTAGAAGGCTTCTCTAAGATAAGGTCTTGTGTCTTCCAGACCTGGTGAGCGCACAGGTACACTTTGTGACATCGTGTTTCCATAGTTGCTTCTTCTGTCTCGCTTACACTGGTTCTCTCAATTGTATGTCCGCTGTGTCCAGCTCAGGCTTGTGGACTGAATTTTTACCTGGTCCCTCACCTGTTTAATGATGGGGTTTGTGTTATATATGTTCTTGCTCTTCCTGAAGATTAGATGGAAAGTGAAATGAAAGGGGCATCCTGTCCCACCCCCCAGTCCCTCCCCACCCTGCGAGCTGGTACCTCCTTGTGTGGGGGCAGCCTAGATGTCCATGCTTATGCCTTCCCAATCCCCCCTTGGGCTGGGGCCTGGGGGCAAATGCCTCAGCTGATCTGGGCTGCAGATGGCTGCCCTGTGCACAACCATCCCTGGTGGATGGGGCTAAAACCCCATCTGGTCCCCCCTCCTGGGCTCTCCAGGCTTGGGGGGGGTCTTACCCCAGAATCTTCTCCACCTTTGCTCCCCACTGGCTGGGGGCAGCAGTGGGGAGCCCCAGGCCACATGGAGCAGCTGAGCTGAACCAGCTACCCTGAAATGGGAGCAGCTGGCCTGCCCCCCACTGCAGCCTCTGCAACAGAGAATACTACCTGACTAAGGCCTCCCATCCAGGCACAGTTACCTGGAGGGGGTGTGGCCCCTCCCACCTGAACCTGAGGTGGAGGGGGTGGAGCCCTGGGCCACATGGAGCAGCCAGGCTGAGCCAGCTACCCCAGAAGGGGAGCAACTGGCCTGGCCCTCTCTGTGCTCTCTGCAACAGAGGATGCTACTTGACCGAGGCCTCCCATGCAGGCGTGGCTACCTGAAGGGGGTGTGGCCATTTTAGCCATTTTAATAGGTGATTTTTTTTTTTTTTTGAGACTAGGTCTCACTATTTTTGCCCATGGAACCATAGGCTCTCGTTGCCCGGGGTACCACGGACTCAAGCAATCCTCAGTCTCAGCTTCCCAAGTAGCTAGGATTACAGGCGTGCGCCACCACGCCCAGCATTTTTTTTTTTTTTTTGTAACTAGGTCTTGCTACCATCCCCAGGAGGGACTCAAACCACGATCCCTAGTTCCAGCCGCTTCATAGGCTGAAGCTTACAGGCACGAGCCACTGTGCCCAGCCCATTTTGATGGGTGATTATCTCATTGTTTTAAATGTCCCTGCTGACAAAATGTGGGTTATCTTTTTATATGCTGATTATCATCTGTTTATCTTTTTTTTGGTGATATGCCTATTCATACCCTTTGCCCATTTTTATTGTTGAGTTATAAAAATATTCTATACATTTTTTCTTCATGTATTTTGAATAACAGTCCTTTGTTAAAAATGTCTTTTGCAAATATTTTCTACTAGCTTTCATTATAGCCAAGTAACATTTGATCTTTTTTTTCTATTATAAGTAATGCTGCTACAAATGTTCAAGGATAGGTTTCAGCACATACATGCTTTCAATTCTCCTGCATATGTTCTTGGGAAAACTGCTGGGTCATGTAATAAATCTATGTTTAACATATTGATGAACTGCCAAACTTTCCAAAGTAGCCACATATTTTACATTTATATTTATATATGAAGGTTCTATTTTTCTCACATCCTCTGTTTGCTATTATCTTTTTGATTATAGTGATCTGAATGTGATGTGGCATTTCACTATGGCTTTTTTGATTTGCATTTCCCTAAGGACTAATGATGCTGACGATCATAATAGGCTTATTGGCTATCTGAACTTCTACTTATGGGAAATATCTATTGAATTTTTTCACCCATCTTTATTTTTATTTATTTATTTTCTTTTTTGAGACTAGGTCTGGCTATTTTTGCCTATGGGACCGCAGGCTCTCATTGCCCGGGGTACCACAGACTCAAGCAATCCCCAGCCTCAGCTTCCCAGGTAGCTGGGATGACAGGCGCGCGCCACCACGCCCAGCTATTTTTTTGGAGCTAGGTCTTGCTACAGGCCCCAGGTGGGACTCGAACCACAATCCCTAGCCCCGGGCGCTTCATAGGCTGAAGCTTACAGGCACGAGCCACCGTGCCAGGTCTCACCCATCTTTAAATCAAGTTATGTTCTTCTTGTTATTATTATTCATAATATAACGGATATTAGATTTTTATCAGATAAATGACTTGCAAATATTTTTTCCTATTCTACAAGTTGTCTTCTCACTATTTATTCATTTCAGTTTTTAAGGGCTAGAACTGAGCACCAGTTCTGAATGGTTAAGTTCAGCTTTTTTTTTTCTTTTGAGACTACATCTCATTAGTTTTGCCCGTGGAACCACAGGCTCATGTTGCCCGGGGTACCACAGACTCAAGCAATCCCCAGTCTCAGCTTCCCAGGTAGCTGGGATTACAAGCATGCGCTACTACACTCAGCTATTTTTTTGGGACTAGGTCTCGCTGTGTTGCCCCAAGCAGGACTCGAACTATGATTCCTAGCCCTAGCTGCTTCATAGGCTGAAGCTTACAGGCACGAGTCACCGTGCCTGGCTCCAGCTTTATCCTGGACTTGGGGACCACTGAGGACCTGTGTTGCCCTCACTGCTGGCAAGGAGAAGCACCCAACTGCAGTCTCAAGGAGATGCTTGAGTTCTCCCAGCAGTTGTGGCAGTAACATGCTGCACTAAGGCTGTGGGATGTCAAAGCTTATTTTCTTGATAGTGTCCCTTGAAGTATAAAAGCTTCTAATATTGATGAAGTTCTATATGTCATATTTTTCTCTGATGTCTTTTGGATGCTTTTGGTGTCATATCTAAGAAGTCATTGCTTTATTCAATATGAATAGTTACACCTATGTTTCTATCTAAGAATTATATGGTTTTAGGTCTTATAGTTAGGTTTTCACTCCATTTTAAGTGAATGTTAGTAATTCATGTGTAGGAGTTCATTCTTTTACATATGGGATATCAGTTGTCCTAGCACTATTTATTGAAAAAGCCATTCTTTCCATTGAATGGTGTTGGCACCTTCTTCAATGTCTTTGCTCTTAATGATTAATATGTGTATCTGTACTTTAGTTATAATGTATTTCTTACTATATGAGACATTGTACATAAAAAACTTTTAAAGGACATTTATGCAGAACATGTGTGGTCTTTAGGCACTATGAAAGGACAATTTAAGATGCAGGGGAAAAGATACAAAGACCTACTATAGTCATCTAGGTAAAAGATAACAGTGGCCTCAATAAAGGCAGTGATGACCAAAACAGTAAGCATACTCTGGGGGATATTAAAGAGCTGAAAATCAAGTAGGATTTATGACTAACTGGATCCAAAAGGTGTGGAAAAGGAGTTGTCAAGAATAACCTGAGGTTTCTGAATGGATAAATGATAATGTCTTTTACTAGGAGAAGCAACTCAGTTAAGCTACACTAAAGTCTTAATTATTTATAAAAATTCATTACTATGCCTACAGGTTTACCTTGTGCTACTTTAGAAAAAAGGGAAAATGGTTTAAAATTCACAAGTGCCATGATTTTGTAGTGATTTCCACAGTATATCCTACTGGTGAAGAAGTTAGCATTATTTACAAAATATTTAATGAATAGATTATTAAATATAGCAGCAGGGCTACTCATGCTAGTCCATGCCTATTGAGGAACAAAAGGGAATGAATTATAATACCGTGAGAAAGAACTAAGTGTTTTAATTTTTTCTTCACAAAAATATGAATTTTCTGAGGCTCACTCTTTTACCAATTAATGGGGGATGAACGCCACCACAAGTGGCTGTGGTCCCGTGGCAGAACTACTAAAAAGAGAAGGAGAAGAGCTCAACCAACCACCTGGGGAAGTCTGCCCCAGCAGTGAACACCTCACCACCACTGGCTGGAGTTACACTCCAGGTATCATAATTTATGGCACAGAATCAGCAACAGGTGACAGACATTAGAAAAGATCCTGGAGACACCACCACATCTGCCCTACATGTTCCCAATGTGCTTGGTCTGACTATCTGCCTCAGTTACTCCTGGAGATCTGAGCAGCCTCATCTATTGCTGTCCAGGAGTGCAAATCTGCACCCAGGAAAAAGGGACATAGCTCTAGAAAAAGAAAAGATGAGTGGGCCAAACAGACCAACAAATTGCAGCAAGAAGAGTTGGAGTGACCAGAGGAGGGAAGGGTCAGGGAGGGGGCGGGGAGTAAGGGGTACAGTATAATCATGAAAACATGACCAATATTACATAATGATATACAAAATAAAACATTTTTTAAAATATGAATTTTATATCTTTATCTGCTGAAAATAATAAGAAATAATAACAACCTGGTAGCAAAAACATAGTGTCTACACACAATATAGTGTTTAGACTGTGGTTTCTCAAAACTATTCTCCCCTAAAAGGAAGTAGCACTACTTGGAAAATTGACTAAGGCCAAGATTTAGGATAAGTTATGTACTTTTCTGCCTGCCACACCTTGTACAGAGGACTCTGGAGCCAACAAGGAAAATAATTTCCATTGGAGCCACTTAAAAAGCTTTCTACTGCTTTAACAAAAAGTTCTACTCCTTTAGAAAAACAGGAATACAAACAAACAAACAGAAAAAGAAAATAGGAATACAAATATTACAATACATTTTAAATTGAAACTGACAGTAGCATAGTTTCTTACTTATTAGAAAATAAATTTCATAATGTCAGGGATTTTGCCTGTTTATTCTATACCTCAGAGACCCAAACAATTATTTTTATGAATGAAGATGGTATAGGTAATGGGCAACTGCACAAAGATTAAAGATTAAATATATTTTACTTCATTGTAAAATGTAATTATTTTCTTAAATTAATTCCACTAAATCTTAACTTCAACATTCATTTCATCTTAATAAACAATTCATGTAATCTCACAGGTATCTTACCCAGTATCCTCCATTAATGCCAGAGTGATTCGAGAAAGGACTCGGTTCTGGGTGTGAGAGCCAGTCATTGCTTCATTCTGAAAATCACCAATAGATTTAAATTATTAGAGTGGACGAGTTGCAACTCCCAGTAGTTTCCATTATTCGTTTGATGTATATTTAAAATGCTTCAAATGCAAAAATCTGGCAAAATATTCACTTAAAAATGGTGAACCAGGAGAAAGTTGATCCAAGAAAGTATCTGAGGAAATTCCTTGCTTTCTTCTCCAGAGGATCATGTAAGTTAACCAAGCAGTAGAGTGTTCCATGGAGTGGGGAGAAATTGGAACAATTAAGTCTTAGACATCAGAGACCAGGTACATTGTACCAGAAGGAACATTAGATTCATGCGTTAGTGAACAAGAGATTTATTATTTAAAGATTCAGAAAATGCGTATGTTGTATGATAGATATATCTCAGTAAAACAGAGTATTCAATTAACAAGAACATCCATCCCTTTTCATTATGCACTAGATCTTAGCCAAAAGGCCGAGAAGCGATCATCCCTTTTCATTATAAATAAGTTTTTCTATAATAGTAACAATTGTTAGCTGGCCGCAGTGGAGCACGGCTTTAATCCCAAGGCCTAGGATGGGAGGCTGAGACTGGGAATCGCTTGAGTCTGGGGGTTCGAGACCTACCTGGGGCAACATATCTAGACCTAGTCTCAAAAAATAGCTGGGCATGGTATAATCCCAGTTACCTGGGAGGCTAAGGCTGGGGATTGCTTTAGTCTGGGGTACTTTGGGCAACATAGCAGATCTAGACTCAAAAAAAAAGGGAGAGTAGCAATTGTTCTTTTATTTGTATGTTACTAAAACTTCATAAATGTTTAAAAAATGATACATAGAAGCCTTTTTTTTTTTTAATGACAAGACATTAAAATGAAATCTAGGCCGGGCACAGTGGCTCGTGCCTGTAAGCTTCAGCCTATGAAGCAGCCGGGGCTAGGGATTGCGGCTCAAGTCCTGCCTGGTGCCCGTTGCGAAACCTAGTTCCAAAAAAAATAGCTGGGCATATTGGTGCACGCCTGTAATCCCAGCTACCTGGGAAGCTGAGGCTGGGGATTGTTTGAGTCCGTGGTACCCCGGGCAACGAGAGCCTGAGGTTCCACGGGCAAAAAAAAAAAAAAAAAAATCTATTTTCTGCTTCAAATGTCCATATTAACACAGGTGTCTACTGGAAAGGTAGAAAATTGACATTTAGAACTCTGTGCTGGAAACGAAATGACATATATAGAGAATTAGAAATACTATAAAGATATTTTACAGTCTCTAGACAACATAAAAGCAATAGTTGAGAATGCTGTGCAGGTAGCTGTCAGGGAAAGGAGGCAGGTAATACTGAAGCCACTGTGTAAGGAATGGTGAGAGACAACTGCCAAGCAAGTGCATGGCGTTCCTAACTAACTCAATGGCAGAAGGTGGAGTTTTCCAGACCCTACCTCTAAGTGGAAGTTGATAAAAAATAGGCATGGAGCTCAGACTTTGGCAGTTAAGCTGCTGGGATTTTGGGGCATTTAAAAAGCTGTTAGGGCTTTAGGCAGTTAAGTCACTTGTGGGAATGGGTATCTCTGGGGAAGCCAACTTGCCACATGTGGCTTCAATTTGGTTCCTGATCTCTGCTCAGCAGACTCTGATGCAGGACAGATGCCATCTGGTCATGTGTCATCCTATTCTTTCTTTCAGTTTCTTTCAGTTTTCTCACTCATTATGTAAATAAATCTTGTTACTATGGTTTGTCTCCATGTGTCTGCTTTTGGGCTGTGTTCTGCATTCTTAAACACAGATTAGAACCTATCATCTGGGTCAATCTGTTTCCCCTGGGTTTGCTCTCTTTCAACATTAGACTGAATTAAATAGAAAATGTTTTTATAACCCTTTGTGACCACAGAAATATACACATTATATAAAATAAATATGACAGAATCAAATAATTTGGATGAAGGGACTAAAATATCATCAAAGTCTATTATCTACTACATTTTTAAGTTCATCTCATATTATTCCTACCAGGAGATAACTTAATGGTGGGGAATTTGCTGCTTCTAAAGGAAGTATAGTCCATGTTTGGGCAGCTCTAATTCTTCTTCAAAACTTTATGAAATAGAGGTTGGGCATGGTGGCTCGTGCCTGTAAGCTTCAGCCTATGAAGCGGCAGGGGCTCGGGATCGCAGTTCGAGTCCCACCTGGGGCCCGTAGCGAGACCTAATTCCAAAAAAATAGCTGGGCATGGTGGTGCACATCTGTAATCCCAGCTACCTGGGAAGCTGAGGCTGGGGATTGCTTGAATCTGTGGTACCCCAGGCAACGAGAGCCTGCGGTCCCACGGGCAAAAAATAGCGAGACCTAGTCTCAAAAAAACAAACAAACGAAAAAACAAACAAACAAACAAAAAACCTTTATGAAATAGGCCAGGCATGGTGGCGCATGCCTTTAATTGCCTATGTGAGGCTGAGTCTAGGAATTGCTTGAGTCCACAGGTTCGAGACCTGCACGGGGGCTCAAGACCTGCCCAGTGCGATATATAGCGAGACGTAGTCTCAAAAACTAGCTGGGCGTGGTGGTACATGTCTGTAATCCTAGCTATCTGGGAGGCTGAGGCTAGGGATCGCTTGAATCCGTGGTACCCCAGGCAACGTGAGCCGCAGTTCCCTGGGCAACAAGGTGAGACCTAGTCTCAAAAAGGAAAAAAAAAAAAGAAAAACCCTTTATGAAATAGTGCAAGTACAGGGAAACTGAATGATGAACTGTAGGGAATGGAGGGATGGCCACACCTGACCACCTGTGCTCTAGAGATCCAAAAACCACCAAAAGCCCAAAAGCCAAATAAAAAGCAAGGGCTACAGCAATACAATATTTATACACCAATAGTTGGCTATAGCTAATCAAGGGCAGTGCCCCACAGAGAACAGGTCTATGGGTTCTTACCCGCACGCACAATTGCCAGTCATCTCTGGCTCCATAACAACCACCATGGGATTTATTTTACAAACAGGGGAAACAAAGAGCTTACGGTAGCAAGGGGCCATCTATCTTACCCAGACAGTGTCCACTAGATAAGCAGAGTACTGGTTTATCTGTCAACAGAGCTGGGAAGCACTGGCCGGTAGTGATAGTCACTAATGGTCACCCAGACGTGGTATTAGAGACACCAAGTGTTGACAGCTCTTTGTGAGTTGCTGGACTATACCAAGAACAAACAACTCATTTGAGACACAAGGCGTAGGGCCTTTGGTGCTCCTATTAGGGCCAGTCTCTGACAGAGGTCTTTGGTTTCTCCTCCCTTTTCAGAGTTGGCTATCGGATGCTGCTGCTTCTTTCTTCTTTTGAGGTTAGTTGTTTGTCCTTCTTTCTTTGAAGGTCAGGCACAGAGTTGTCACCTTTACTCAGAGACTAGAAAGAATGATCTCTCCTAAGCTCCCTTCAGCCCTGGCTTATATCATCTGTCAAGGTGCCTGACCTACAAGTTTCACTGGATCATGTTTCTTTCTTTCTTTCTTTCTTTTTTTTTTTGAGACTAGGTCTCGCTACCTTTGCCTGTGGAAACTGCAGGCTCATGTTGCCTGGGGGCACTACAGACTCAAGCAATCCCCAGCCTTAGCTTCCCAGGTAGCTGGGATTGCAGGCACGCACCACCACGCCCAGCTATTTTTTTGGAACTAGGTCTTGCTATGTGCCCCTGGTAGGACTTGTACTGTGATCGCTGACCCCGGCCGTGGCTTCCTAGGCTGCCGCTTACAGGCATGCGCCACCGTGCCTGGCCTGGATCATGTTTCAATCCTATGACTGAATGGGTCATTTAACATCAATCAGCTCAGTTTGCACCTAACTAGTCCATTCTATGATCCAGGAAGTACACATAAAAAGGAGGTTGCCAGGCTCCAAGGAGCCATAGCCAGAGCTGGCCTATTAGCAGGGTGAAAGACTACCACTGCTGCTGCAGGCTCTGGTCACTGAATATAGGAGTTGATTTATTGGATGACTTTATAAACTGAACTATTATTTTGTTACTTAATGTTTTTCTTAGTGTTCTAGTGTTTATTTTTCCTGCAAGTCTTGTTATTTAATTTTTATTGATTATATACCTATCTTTTACATCATTGTATACCTCGAGGTTCTCCCATCACCATGTCATCCCAAGCCTTTTTATTTTAGTGTTCAATTTTGAAGAAAGATTTTTCAGGAAAGTATACATTGTATTACAGAAGAAGTACCATAATGCCTTGGAAAGATGTCAAAGACAGATTATTAAGTGAAAGAAGTTGCACTGAAGTATGACCCCATTAAAAACCACAGTATAAGGCCGGGCATGGTGGAGCATGCTTGTAAGTGGCAGCCTAGGAAGCTGCAGCCGGGGCCAGAGACTGCAGTTCAAGTCCCACCTGGGGCAACACAGAGAGACCTAGTCCGAAAAAATAGCTGGGAGTGGTGGTGTGCGCCTGTAATCCCAGCTACCTGGGAAGCTGAGGCTGGGGATTGCTTGATTCTGTGGTTGCTGTGTGCCATTTGCAAACCAGAAGAGTCATGCCAAAGGAGATAAGAAAAACCACTCTCGTTAACCATCCCTAAAAAAACTTAGAGACTAAATTACTAAAATAACCTTCGCCTGGCTTTCCTTATCTAAGTTAGGGACCACCTGCCTACTCTACCCCTTCCTCAATTACTCTTTGCTTTAAAATGTTAATTATCTCTCAAGTTTGTTTGTCTTCTTTAAAATTCACCAAGCCCTCACCCAGTGTCCCTATAAATACCCCTTTCTTTTGTTAATAAAGTTGTCTTATGGTTTATACTTCCATTTAACCCCTGGCTGTGGGTAGGCCATCTCTTCTCATAAATTCATTTCTCATACCCTGCATCTAGCAGCTAACACGTGGTACCCCGGGTAACTTGAGCCTGCGGTTCCACAGGCAAAAATAGTGAGACCTAGTCTCAAAAAACAAAAACAAAACAAACAAACAAAACCACCACAGTACAGATGACTTTAGAGCAACACAGGTTTGAACTGCATGAGTCACTTATACATTGGATTGTCTTAAAACAGATGATGTAAACTGATGGTATTAATAAATACAGGACAGTACTATCGATGTAGTTTTTCTTATGATATTTATATCATTTTTTTCTAGTTTATTGTCAGAACACAGCATAAAATCTAGTAACATACTAAATATGTGCCAAATGACTTTTTATATTATTGGTTAGGTTTTTGGTCAACAGCAGGCTATTAGCAATCAAGGTTTTGGAAAATCAAAAGTTATATGTGGATTTTCAACTGCAGGTTGAAAAATTTAACACCTGCATTATTTGTCACATGGAAACTGAATGATGAACTCCATATACATTTTTTAATATATATACCATTTCTGGAAGGATATATTAAAAACTAAAAATAGTGGGTATATCTGAAAAGTAGATTTAGAGAGTTGAAAAAAGATCCCTTTTAACTTTTATTTATAACTTATTATTCTATTGAAAAATTTTACAAGATTTACATTTATTAAAAATTAATAAAAAGGTAAAATTTTAAAATAAACTGACCTCTAGTAATCGTTTTTCCCAGTGGTTGAGTTCAGTGCCCATGCCACCTTGATTTTCAAGTTCCATTCCCTCCAGAATTGGGCAGTTAAAATGCTTTCGTGCTTCATCCTAAAAATCAGAAAAAAATATAAACCTAACAAAAGTACAATAAGATAATGGAAGGTATTTTAGCACACTAAATGTAATTAAGTAGGCACATTAAAGAATCACTCTGGTGAGATAAGAGAACATTATTAAGTGTTAAATGTAATTAAAATATTTTGAAAAAAATAAATAAAATAAAATATTTTTATGCTGTCACTCTTCTTTGCTTGTAAATTGCTATTTCATTTACTTTTTTTCCTGCTCTCTGAAGATTTGACTTTAAGACACATATACTACAAAAAAATGGTGGATTAGTATGATTGCACTTGTAACTATTGGGTCAATAATAATTTTAACTCAAGTATAAAATGCTAAAAAAATGCTCTTATTATGGATATAGTCTTAGCAAGAAAAAAATTAGAATAAAATTTTGCTCATTTGATTTTGCCTTTCAATAGATTTTTAAGGATGGGAAATATCCCAGGAGCAATGCAAAAATTCAAGGAAGCAGAGAGAGCTATCTGTTGTGAAAGAGCGGGAAGGAAGATCAGGTTTCTGTCAATAAATAAGGGGGTGAAATAATGTCACTAAATAAGGGTGTGACTGTTAATTTTATGTGTCAACTTGGTTGGATCACAGGGCCTGATATCTGGTCAAACATTCTGCATGTTTTTATGTGATGGCTTTCCCAGATGAGAATGACATTTAAACTAGTGGATTTTGAGTAAAGTAGATTACCCTCCATAAAACAGATGGACTTCAGCCAACCAGTTGAAAGCCTTAAGAGAACAATGACTGACCTCTCCTTGGCAAGAAGGAATTCTGCCAGCAAACTGCCACTGGATTCAAACTGCAACTCTTCCCTAATCAGTCCATTAGATTTTTGGATTCATCAAACATCCACATAAGCCTAAGGATCCTCCTCCCTCCCTCTCTTCTTCTTACCCAACACCCATTTTTTTCAGGGGGTGCTGAGGGAGAAAAAGGAGGGGAGAGAGAGAGAGAGAGAGAGAGAGAGAGAGAGAGAGAGAGAGAGAGAGAGGTACAAACATCCTGTGGGCTTTGCTTCTCTGGAGAACCCCAATTAATAAAGACTTCAGTGAAATGACCAGAGATTATGTAAATAGTATTAGTGATCTTACAAGGTATCACAGCATAGGCTTAAAGTCAACGGAAGAATGGGAACCACAAAATCATTGCCAAATTTCCATGTCCTCAGGTTTTTCTTTACCTTAAGCTTTACTCTACTGTACTGTCTTTATTATTTACTACACTTAGTAATATATTATTTATGTAATATTCATTTTGCCTACTATTATTTAGTATTTATTATACATTATTATCTTTAATATTTACTGTACTATTTTTCCTACTACAGGTTCTGAAATTAACTTGTAAATTATTATTAAAGAATTATCTAAAAATTATTATTAAACAATAATGATTAATAAAGAAAGGACAACAATGTAGAAAAAGAGCAATGGTTTATGAGACATGAAAAAAATTCAGCAATACTTACAACAACTCGAGGTGTTACTAGGAGATATACAGTGTGGGTCACTATCTTATTATCTCGAACATGCCATAATCTTTCTATCTTTCGAACTACTTTATCACTCCACTGATATAATCCAAGACTGCAATAAAATAATAAAAAGTCATTTTTGCAAATTTAAATGTAAAAGTGTTTATAATACCAAAAGTGAAATTAAAATATTTGAGCTTACTTTGTACTAAGGCCACACAAAGTACTTGAAATATTTTTTCATTTAATATTTTCAGTGACTTTATAAGATTATCATCTGTATATTGTAGAAGAGAAACAGATGAACTTGCTCAAGTTCATATAGCTGAATACCAAGTTGAGAATTAACAAAATCACTAAATTAAACAAAAGCAAATTCAGAGACATACCCAACTACAAAAGGAAACTTCATAAACAAGAAAGATAACATTTTGATTTATTTATTTATTTATTTATTTATTTATTTATTTATTTATTTATTTTTATTTATTTTTTTTTGAGACTAGGTCTTGCTATTTTTGCCCCTGGAACTGCAGGCTTTCGTTGCCCAGGGTACCACAGACTCAAGCAATCCCCAGCCTCAGCTTCCCAGGTAGCTGGGATTACAGGCGCGCACCACCACGCCCAGCTATTTTTTTTTTTTTTTGGAACTAGGTCTCACTACGGGCCCCAGGCGGGACTCGAACTGTGATTCCTAGCCCCGGCCGCTTCATAGGCTGAAGCTTACAAGCACGAGCCACCGTGCCCGGCCTAACATTTTAATTTATTGGAAAAACCTAATTTACTTAATAACTGTGCCATGAAATTGATTATTCATCTAAGAAAAAAAAATTAAATCCCTTTTTCCTTCCATATACAAAACTACATTCCAGGTAGAGGTCTGCAAAAAGGGTAGAGAAAGGATCTCTGAAAAGTCTCTGTCTCATGGAGACAATGAGAAAGTAACAAAATTGGTTAAATCAACTTTTTTAGAACTCTGGAAATCAACCAAAGTCTTGTAGAAATCAACGAAGGTTTTAGTTAAAAAAAAAAATGGATGAAACTCAGCAAGAACAGCAACCTTTATAACATTGTTCTCATGTTCTCTCTTCACTGTAACAACCTTGAAAACCAACAGCTCACAATTCTGGTAAATCTAGGGGGGAGGGGAGAGCATATGGATTTGACTGCACAATGGACTAAAAAAAGAAAATCATGATCCAAATACACATACACAAAAGAGACCCAGAACAGACTCAAGGACACATATAGGTTGAATGTAGTAAAAGGATTTAAAAAATATACCATGCAAATAATATTAAAATGAGCTGATGGCTACACTAGTATCAGAAAAATAGACTTTAGGACAAAAACTGGTACTAAAGACAGATTGACATCTTATACTGATGAGTCAATCCAAAAAGAAATAACAATTATAAACAAAAAAGCATGTTACAAAAGAACTCCAAAATACATGGAGCAGAAATAAATTCCAAATGGATTATTTATCTCTAAATGTAAAATTTTCAAATTGTAATTCACTACAAGAAACTTAGAATAATATTTTTATAATCTTTGGAGGGTCTACATGGCAAAAAAAAGATAACTGAAATAAAAAGACAACTAAATAAAAAATATTTTAAGTAAACATGAAAAGAAATTAATATTCCTTATTTATAAAGATCTCTCATAAGGTAAATAGAAAAATAACTTAAAAGATTAGACAAAGAAAAACAGGTTGCTTGTAAAAGAAAATGCAAATGGCTAAAATCTCATTAGTAGTCCTGAAAATAAAATGAATTACTATCATTTACCCATCATAAAGGTCT
>PVHY01022130.1:0-22842 GCA_004024945.1 Uropsilus gracilis
ACCTCTCCTCCTCTTCTACTTAATTTTCTCAGTTCTGTGGACCCAGGCTCCAGTTCTGGCCTTCAGGGTTTGAGCTTCCGGGTACCAGGTGGTGATCTTGATTGAAAGTCTCAACTTTCAATCCCCCAACTTAAGTCCTGGGATCCTTTTGGACTCTCCGCAAACCGGGACTCTGGTGCTGGTGCCGTCTGGCCAAAGGTCGCTGCTGACTTTTCCGCAGCTACCACCACTACTTGAGCCCTAATGGGGGAGTGAGAGGCCTCCGCTGGCCGGACATGGGCCTCCCTGCCGTGCCTGGCCTGCTGCTGCCACTGGTGAGAGACGGGACAGTGGGGGGGGGAGCGGGGCCGTGGGCAAAGGGTGCCGCGGTCCGGAGTGGGCCTGGTCAGGGGAAGACCGGCCTGGGCCACCTCAGGTCTGCGTGGCCTAAGCCAGAAGTTTACATTTTCCCATTCATTCACCCCAGAGTCAGGGGCCCGGGACAAATTTGAGAGGCAGGGAGTAAAAGAGAGCCTCTGCCTGACAACTCAAGGAAGTTGACTGGAGCTGGGGTGTCCAAGAATGTAGGGGCAGGTGATCAGTCAGGGTGGGGTGGATTTACTAGGAAAAGGAAAGGAAGGGGGAGAGAGAAGGCTAGTTGTCTTGCATCCAGATGATTCAGAGTCCAGTTTGCCGCTGGTCAGCCGGCTGGCCCAGCTGTGAGTGTGCTCGTTGGTCTGTGTGGATGGCTGGTGGACAGCCTGAGATGTCTGAGGAAACCCCCCTAAAGGGCAAGGTTGGATGCTGGTGAAATGGGGAAACTGAGTCGCAGTGGGTTGGGTGGGCTGGGTTTGAAACTCTATGGTGAGGGCATTTGGGGGTGGAGTGGGAAATTGGGCAAAGGCAGGGAAATGAAGCAGAGTGTCCCCCTTGCACTCCTCCCCCCCACCGTCCCATGCCCAGGTTTCCCACCTGTGAGCATTCTTCACCTCTGGCCTCTGCTCCACTTTCAAAAAGGTGACCTTTGTTGGACTGACCCTTTCTAGGTGCCCCTGAGCCCCTCCCCCCCCACCCCCGACCTAAATGACCTAAACAACAATCCGTTGTTTTCTTCTTCAGTTTGGGGAAGTAGACAGAAAGTAGCTATCGTCACTGGAAAATGTCCCTTTTTCTGACCTCAGGCCCTTCGATGAATCTTAGATCTCCCCCCTTATCCTGGAACCATTCCACAGACACCCTGCACCCCTTTCTCTCACCCAGTTGGGGGTGTTCGTTTGAATCCATGCCCTCCCACTGGCCCACCCATAGCTTCTTCCTCTCCCAGTCGCTTGTATCTTCTACTCAGTGTCTTATATTATTTCTCCTAGTCTTTAGTCTTATATTTTTTTCGCCTTTTTATTTTCAGTCAGTCTCCCCAGAAATTTCTTCAGGCTTCCCAGAATCTCCTTTTTGAAATCTTCCTCTTTTCCTCCGTCTGCCTCTGCTGTTCCATGTTCCGAGACCTTAATTCCAAGCACACATGCACTCGTGTGCATGCATGCTCACCATTGTGAATTCATTGTTCTGTTTCCTACCTTCTATCTTTGCAGTCCTGTCATCTTCTGTTCCCTTCTTTCAAGCTTGTTCTTCTCCCAGTTCCTTCCCTCACCCCCACCCAGCTGCTCTGGCTCCTGTTCTCTCTTTGGTGGTGTTGGGGGGTGGGGGTGTGTGCTCGCCTGGATTCAAATCCTGGCTCCGTCACATGCTAGCTGCCTGAACTTGAGCAGGTTACGTAACTTCTTCATAGATTACTTTCTTTGTCTTTAAAATGGACATAATAGTCACAAACTCTTAATGTTGTTTTGAAGATGAAATAGATATATACTAAGTATTCGATTTATTAAGTGCCAGCTCTGTGCCGGGCCATTTTAGGTGCTGGGATTAGTGAACAAGATCCCTGCATTTTATTAGTAGAATAAGGTGCCATGGATAGAAAGCATTCAACAAATGTTGGCTTTTATGCTGTTGGATTAGTAGTATTATCAGTAATTACTCAGTGGCTACTTGGATTTGGAAAACAGGGTATAGGAAAGTGCCTGGGGGCTGGGACTGAACCAGCCCAGGAGAGGTTGTGATTGCTAAGGACCAAAACCTTGGTCTGGATGGGAAACTGTGGCCTGGAAGGTCTGGATAAGGCTGGCAGATGCTTTTCAATTTCTCAACCTTCATGATGCAACACAGAGCACACACTCTGTGTGTGTGTGTGTGTGTATGTTAGGGGAATGGAGTTGAATATAGGAGACCATGTGACAAAGCAGACAGGATTTCACTGCTGTCAAAGAGCTTACAGTCTATGAGATCTTACAACAAAAATGATTTTGTAGTAACAACCCTGTCGAACAACCTGGAGGAAAATACCCATAGCATCATTGTGATGTGTACCTGGAGTATGCATGGAAGGCAGAGCTGGGAGGGGAGTGAGTGTGCACTTGCAGTGACCTTTTCTTTCCTGACAGCTCTCTGCTCTGGACCTCAGCCCCAGGAAATCATGAGCTCCCCAGGCTGATTCAGAGCATGCCCCACCGTGCTCCAGTCCCTATATAGGTCACTGAGTCTGTCACTGATGATCTCTGACCTCACTGAGAGCTCTGGCAAGCATGTTCGTCTCTGTACCCATAGGAGACCAGGCACAAGACTGTGTTTCTTAAGTGTTGAATGAATAAAGGAACCAGAGGCTAGCTGGATGGAATGAGGGAGGCATCACAGAACAGTGGGCCTGGCTAGAAGGAAGAAAGGCAGAAGAGTCAGGAGGCTGTTTGGAAAGAGAAAAGAGTAATAACGAGATGAGATTTTGGGTGGGAGGTAGTGGCAACAGGAAACCAAATGCTTTGATTGGAGTGGAAAGACCACTTTAAGGAATTATAGAAAATGAGAAAGAGAAAATTCTAAGGAGTGGGAAAGTGGGAAAAGGAATGAAGAAAGAATCTTGGATGTGGCCCCAGATGGAGGAATTCATTCATTCATTCATTCATTCATTCATTCATTCATTCATTCATTCATTCATTCATTCATTCATTCATTCATTCATTCATTCATTCATTCATTCATTCATTCATTCATAAGAGATAGCCCGAGACCCACTGTGCTCAGGGGTGTGTTCAGAATAGCAGTGAGGTACCTGTGCAACGACTCATTCAGGGAAGGAGTGAAGGAATGGAAATGATGTTCAAGGTCAGGCCTGGAAAGGAAGGTTTCCCACATATAAGGGTACAAGTTGAAGCCTGAATGCAGATAAGAAAGTGTGTAGGATGGATTGGGGCAGGAAATAGGCTGGTGGCTGGGCAATCCTCTGGGAGACAGTTACAGTAATGCAGGTCTGAGGCAGCCCATGCATGTGGAGAAGGCTGAGAGGTGACAGGAAGGGGTAACAAGTAGGATGGCAACAGGTGTAGGGATGGGATGAGAGAAGGGTGGTATTGGTGAGAAGGGTGGCAGCGTTAGGGTGGGGATGTTGGAGGTGTGATATGTCTAGACCAGGGGAATGATGGATTTAATTTGGGGCATGTTAAAGATCTGGGGAATAGGCAATTGGAAGTGGGTATCTAACAGGTCAGAGAGTATTTCTCAAATTCTTACATGCCTCCAAAAGGCTTGTTTTCACACACCAGGATTCTCAAAAGCAGAGGGCCCCTTGTCAAAGTCTCTGGGGTGTGTGTGTGTGGGCACCAGCACACGTGTGTAAGGGGAGATGGGGGAACTGAGAAGAGTTTGAGAACTCTTCCCTAGAGATATGTATGTTCCTAGAGAGGGGTACTGACCTCTATTTCTGTCTTTGGGAATCACTGGTCTCAATGGAGTGGAAGACAGATCAGTTACTACATCAACCAATAAATCCCTGCTAAATTTGCTCCTCCAGTTTTGGGTGCTGAGAGTTTACCCGGGAGGGTAAGACACTATCTCTGACCAAGATACTCTCTGATCTCTCGTCTCATAGAGTTTATGGTCTATTTTGGGAGATGGTATCTGCTTACCCCAGATAATTGTTATGATAAGAACCCAAAGTAGATATAGTTAATTCGTGTTATTAAAGTTCACAAGGGGCTGAGTGCCTAATGAGCTTGGGTGGGGGAAGCTGTATTAGTGGAGAACTGCAGGGGAGGAAGGTAGGGCCCTTCAAGGAGAAGCTGATGTGGGCTCCCCAAAGATCTTGACATTCAGTGAGCAGACACATTTTAGTTTAATGAACACGTTCTGCGGGGGGGGAGGGAACAGCTAAGTGGTCCCGTGAGGTGGTTGGGTCAGAGGCAGACCGCAGGGGCTATCTTAGCTCCTGCTCCACTCTGCACCCCAGCACAGGAAGTCACACTTTAAAGCCTCCCCAGGCGGAAGCTGTGGGGGAGTTGGAGGGATGCTGGGCCACCCCCTCAACTGTCTCTCCTCAGGCACCCCCTCCCTTCCTGCCCTTCTCTGATCGCTGGCACTCATGCTGGGGTCTGGGTGCTGGGAGCTCCTCCTGTTCCTGCTCTCCAGAGTCAGCTGGAGCCAACAAATGGTGTCCTCTGGTGAGGAGCTTGAGGGCTCTGGTTCTTAGGGTCCGTGTGGACTGTCCTAGGGCACTGCTGGGGGCCTAGTGAGCCTTGGGAAATAGTGCTGGGTGCCTAGCTCCCTCTCCCTTGCACCTTCAATCCTTGGAAGTAGGTGTTCAGGGTTCAGGAGTTTTTCCTGTGCTGCCATTGGGCTAGAGGGAGGGGCTGTGGACAATCAGAACTGCCCTCCTTTCCTCAGGATTGTGTGGGGACCCCAGGGAGGCCCCCAAATTCAACTCAGCTGACCAGAACTGGCCAGGCTGTGGGAATGTAGTGAACCCCGTGTGGGAGGGTGGCCTTGGTTTGTTTCCTTCTGGAACTGGGGCGTGTCAGGGGGTTAGAGGGAGAACCCAGGGAATGGGTTATCTGCTGACAACTGGTTGAACCAGGAGGAGGAGCCTGGGCGGGGCCTGGCTGAGGGCAGGATGCTGAGGGTGGGGGAAGGAGCTGAGTGGTCCTCGGGGAGGGGTGGGTAGTGACCTGATGGGAGGAAGCCAGGGGTCGACTGAGACTTCCCTTTGGGACAGAATGGGTGAGGGAGCCATTTCCCGAAACACGTGGGCCAAATGGGACAAGGGTCCATTGCCTGGCCCTTTTGAAGAGGAGGGGGAGGAAAGAGGGTCCTGAGTGGAAACTGAGGGAGAGACCAGCCCACAGGAGGAAGGAATCAGTCTGGGTCCCAATTGCTGGCTGCTCCCTTCACCAATTCTGCTGATTCATGACCCTTGAGGAGCTGGGGAAGCTGCTGGTTCCCTCTCCCCTCCCTACCTCTGGCCTGAGTCACTGGGCGGAGCTGCTGGGAAAAGATTTTCCTTTCCCGGATCTGACTTAACCCTAAAGTGCTGGGGGTGGGGGCATGTGGCTGAAGAAAGGCCTTTCCCCCTGCTGGTAGCTTAGTCCTCACTGGCCGAGGTCCCTGAAAAACTACCCCTCCCCCAGGCTGTCCCGGATATGAAGCCCCCATTTCATCCTATCTCTGTCTCTGCTAATTGGCTTAGCTCCAAAACACTGATTGGAATTCCAAGTGCCAGTGACCTTAGTGCTGGGAGCACTAGAGCTCTTCTTCGGGGAAAGGAACCACATTTTCAGGATTGGGAAGTTCTTCCCATAACCACCCCAGACACTTCCTGTTGTCCTGATGTCCCAGTTCCATTCTCAGAGGAGATGAACAATGTTGGAGAGGTCACAGAAGGGGGCTGCCTTGTGGGGCATGCCCCCTGAAAGAGGGGTGCTGCTGTGTTTCTGAGTGTGACTTCTGATTGCAGCTGGAGCTGGCTAGGCTGCTTCAGGGTCTCCCAGCCTGTGATTCAGAGTTGGCCTGCTTGCCTGGTGTGAAGTGGGGAGTTGTAGAGGCAGGAGGGCTGTCCCTGGGCTGGATTTTTGTTACTCCCGAAAGTATGTTTAGCGTACTTTGAGGACATGGTCTTGTCTTTACATAAAGTGGCTCATAGGAGGGAAAAAATACCATGGCCCAAGAAAAGCCAGCAAGAAGCTGGGAGATTAACGAGCAAAATCTGAGTCTGAGCTCCACACAGAGTTGCTTTTCCAGCACCGAAGGCAGAACTGGGCCTGTGACTCCACTGCTGTGGACTTGGCCTGAGACTGAACGCCAGTGTCTGATGTGCATGCGGCTTTAGGACTTTCTGACACATCTCAATGGTGATTTGAGTGGGCACCAGCCTCTGATCATCTCTAGTTGCATGTGACCTAACTTACAAGCCTCAGTTCACTCCTACCCTGCACTCCTGCCCCCATCCCTGACTCTGAACTTTCTCTTTTACTTTCCACCAAGTTTGCCTTGACCAGCCTGGGGTTTTTGTATGGATTTAGTGATGGAAGAATGGAAGGATGGGAGGGGATGCAGCATGGAGTCCAGAGGCACATCCCAAGTAGGGTTTTGATACAGTTGATACAGTTTAGAAAGAAACTTCTTTTTTGCTTTTGTTTGCTTCCCAAAAATAGTGCTCACAGAAACATCACTCACCTCTATTCCAATCTGGCTTATTACAAAACCTTTTATGCTGGTGTCACATCATATAGGAAACTGTATAGGTCTGAAAGCAGCACCCACAGGCAGAAACACCACCCCAAGTTTGTGGGAAGGAAGGAAGGCCATGACTGAAGTCACCGGCCAGCACCCTTCATCAAAAAAGCCACTCTGTGGACATCTATCTGGGTCCAGCTTATTTAGCAGCTGTGGGGATAAAAGGATAAAATACAGTCTGGCCTGGGATCTGGCCTTGGGTTGGAGGGACAAAAATGAGCACACAGGACAACTAGGTCACTCGGAATCAACAATTAGGTTTAGGGAAAGAACACTGAGTGGGAGTGGGAGTGGCCTGGGAGATTGTTCCACTGAGAAAGGACCTGAGCTGGGGAGGTAAGACTTGCTTTCCTCTACCTGCTTACACTTTCTAATAGGGTATCCTCTGCTGATTCCTCCCCAGGTGCTCCTGGCTGTGTTGGAGGCCGTATACCCCTCTGGGGTTACTGGACTGGTTACTCATCTCAGGGACCTGGAGAAGAGAGATACTCTGTGCCCCCAAGGAAAATATGTCCATCCTGAAAACAATTCCATTTGCTGTACATATTGCCACAAAGGTGGGAGATAGTAGTAGCAGTAAATTTCCTTGCTATGGGGCCCCGCTTTTTCTTTTTTTTTTTTCTGAGGTTCAGGAACCTGGGGTCCCATACCCCAAGGCTGCTAACATTACTTCCTCTCCTGGGAGTTTCTCTCTCCTTTAACATCTTGGAGACTTGGGGTGGGCGGTGGCTGTCACAGGTATGTGTGAGGCTCCTCTCCTGAGCTCCCAGCTACAGCTTAACCCTGACACTCCAATCACAGGGACCTACCTGCGCAACCACTGTCTAGGCCCTGGACTGGATACGGACTGCAAAGAGTGTGAAAATGGCACCTATAGTGATTCGCAGAACTACCTCACACAATGCCTCAGCTGCTCCAAGTGCCGGAAGGGTGAGTCTCAGCAGAGGGAAGGGCTTGAAACAGAATGTGCATGGCCTGGGACACAGGTGGGTATTGAGATGGATGTGTGTGTCTGTCTCTGTGCAAGTGGTGCTTGTAAACAGGTGTGTGAGTGAGCCTGCATGAGTATGAACATGTGTTACAGAGGCACACACATACTCATACTGAGGTGGGGGTGTCCATAGGGGATGCTGGGGGTAGAATAAAAATGAATGTGGACCTGTATGGGAGAGGCAGCTTATACCCCATCTCCTTCCCTCACCAGAAATGTCCCAGGTGGAGATTTCCCCTTGCACAGTGGACCAGGACACCGTATGTGGCTGCAGGAAGAACCAGTACCGGCGTTACTGGGATAACAATTTTTTCCAGTGCCTGAACTGCAGCCTCTGCATCAATGGCACAGTACAAGTTCCCTGTAAGCATGGCTCCCCCCACCCCTCCCTGCCACGCAGACCTAGTGCGTGTCTCCACCTTTCTGCTTCAAAAGACAGCACTTTTTTTGCTTCCCACTCCCAAGGTCTATAGACCACCTCACTTTGGTCACCTCCCCTTCGCCCTCTTCCCTTTGCTCTGCAGTCCTGAGGGTACAGGATGGATTCTTGAGCTGTGTTGACTCTCTTTCCACAGGCCAGGAGAAACATGATACCATTTGCCATTGTCATGAGGGATTCTTTTCAAAAGACAAGCAGTGTGTCTCCTGTGTTAAGTGAGTATCTTTGTTAGCTGCTGGGCATTGGATTGGGAGTAGAGAGAAGGAAGGAGTGACTGTAGATGAGAGTCACTAGCAGGGCAAAGGAGACACCCAAGGGTGTTCCTCTTGGTCGTTTGAAAGGGAGACACTCAAGTGAAGACACCAGAGAGTTCCACCCTCCCCCCCCAAATTTGACAAGTACTTGTAGCATTTGATCAACCTTCCATGTGACCTCAAGCTACCGGACACACAGGACACAGCTCCTGTCCCTCTCCCCTGAAGAACCTGGCCTCCACTAGCACAGACTACTTTGGGAGCATCCCTTCCCCAGGACTTTGGAGTAGCTTGATTGCACCCTGTCATGCTAGAAGCAACACTCGTCTTGTTTTTCACAGTTTTTACCAGAGTCCGCTCACTGACCAAGGTCCACAATTTATCAACGCTGACAGTTGGGCATATGCTCTGAATCCTCTTTAAGCAATCATGTCTCACACCAACTTATCCAAACTAACATAGGTGGCATTTGTCAAAGCCCATGCCGCCGTGACGCCTGACCCCCGGACCTCCTGAACGCTTGCGGTGCTGGCTGATGTGGCCGTGGCTCACGTGGTCCTGAAGTTTCTGGGTCTTCCTCAATCTGAATGACATGATGAAAGAGTTGTTCCCAAATCTTTCAACGTCTTTTGGGACTGCAAAGTTCTTTTTAGGCATCAGGTTCCTGGGCAACTCTGTAGTTCCTTGATCTCAGGACACACTTTCTCACAGCTGAAATCAGATGGCACCTTGCAACTACTGATGATGTATCCTGGTTAACTGGCAACTCAGGGTGTGTTTAGTAGAAAATAATGCGCCTCATTACAGCTGTCATCTTGGGTTCAGTACAACTGGCATTTCCTCCCCAGTTCCTTTCATCAGGCTCCTCACGCTTTCTGGCTTCTTGCTGGCTCTGGAGAAACTCTGACCATTCTGTAGTTGAGCTGGGCATCCACATCAGCCTCACCATGTACTGGCTATAACCTTGGACAAGGCCTCTGAGCCTTAATTTTCTTACCTTTAAAGTAAGGATAGTGACACCCACTTGGTGATGCTGTAGAAAACCACAAAAAATAGCGACCAAGTATCTGGCACAAACTATTTTCTCTACCACGTTTTATCTTTTCTCCACGAAAGAACTTTCCCACCCACCTCATATGATTCTCACTGTGAGCTCATGAGGTGGACAGAAGTGTTTCTTCTGCTTTCAGATTCCTGCTGAGAACTCAGCTTATCAAGTTCCGTCTAGGGTGTCCCCCTCAGTTCCCCTTCCCCCTCATCTTATCACTCTTTCACCCTAGTGAGAAATTCCAACACAGGAAGATATGCCTGCCCTAGAGTGTTTGGTGGCTGCCTCTAGGGATATGTATATCTCAATTTTTCACATGAGTGTTTGACCTCTTTCTCAAAGTCAAGTACTCTCACTAGCAGTGTCATCTCCAGAAAAAGTTCCTGAACTTCTCCTTGCCACAGGATTTTTATAAGTAAAACAATGATAAAATGGCTGCTACGGTTTATTGCACTTACTATACATCAGACATGCTTATCTCACTTAATCCTCAATTGTGAAAGGTGGAAAGAGCCCTGTTTTATTTATGGGGGGAAATTGAGGCTTGTGGGCTAAAGAAATGAGTTGCTTGGAGACGCATTCTAACCAATGAATGGACTAGAATTTATACCCTCACACCCTGTGTGCATTTAACATTTTTTTAATGTACAGTCTCTTCAAAATCAATTTTTATTTCTAAAATTAAATGCTTGTGACATTAACTTATGTTTAATAATATACTGAACCTCAGCATCAGTTCCTAATAATGGAATTAATTTTTATACTATTGAGAGAGCTAAAATATTTGTAAAACAATTTCCAACGACATTGATTTTTCCCCCCTTTTTTTCTATGTTCCTCCTTACTCACTCAGCGCGATCGTTTTTTTCAGGTGTAATAACGCAAACTGTGAGAAGTTGTGTAGATCTTCCATGGAACCATCTAAGCACCCACGGGACTCAGGTAAGAAATAACCTGGTGCTCATGCTCACCTGCTCTCCCAACCTTCTACCTTCAACTCACCTTGCTACTCCCCCCCCCCCATCTCCCTTGCTTTTCCTCTGACCACAGTCTTTGTCCCCAAGGCACTGAGGTACTGTTGCCCCTGGTGATCTTTCTGGGTGTTTGCCTTTTGTTTCTTCTCTTCACCGGCATCCTATGCCGCTACCAACGCTGGAAGCCCAAGCTCTACTCCATTGGTGAGTGGGGTTTCTGCAGGGGGTAGGGTGCCATGAGAAGGTGGGAGGAGGTTGCGTGGGTCAGATGGACCAGCATGGAGAGAAACGAGGAGTGCCCCCTTAGCTTGCTGCCAAGGACTCTGTTGGCAGGAGTGGCATGGTGAGAAACAGTGCTGCAGGAATAGTTCTCTAGTCCCTGGGGCCACATTGGCCCTGAAGCATGTCACCGTGTCACCGCAAGCCCTATCTGACAGCCCCTGTGAGAGCCCAAGCTTGAGAGAGGAAGTGAATTTATGACTCTTTGTTTCTCTTTTCTCAGTTTGTGGGAAATCGACACTTGTAAAAGAGGTAAGAGGGAAGCAGGCACCTACCCCTAACCTCCCCCACCTTTCTATTGTAATCCTGCAATTCCCAAATCGTCTGGAACCACTCTTTCACCTGGGCTCCCTTAACTCCCTAACTCTAGCCACAACTCCCACCTAGAATAAAAAGGCTGGGCTGTTTTCTCTCTCCCACACTAATGCAACGTCTTCTCTCTTCCAGGGAGAGCCTGAGCCTCTGGCCCCAGCGCCAGGTTTCACTCCCACCCCAGGCTTCATTCCCACTCCGGGCTTCACTACCATCCCCACTTTCAGCCCCACTCCTCCCGTCTTCAGCCCTGGCGACTGGTCCAACATCAGGACTGGACTGCCGCATTCAGAGATGGCCGCACCCCACCAAGGGGCTGCCCCCTTTCCTTCCGCACCTTCAGTCTCCGCCTTTGGCTCTACCCCTGTTCCTCTTCTGAAGGGGGAGGACAGCACGTATCTGCAGCGCCCAGATGGTGAGTTTCTCCCAGGAAATAGGGTTGGGGAGCAGGTGGGCAGAGCTCCCAGAGGTCAGCAGTGCCGGGAGCTGCAGCGGTTGGAATGGAGCAGGGATCCTGCGGGCCGCCGCTCCAAGCTCACTGCCCCGCTGCCCTGCCTCGCAGACCCGGCGACCCTGTATGCGGTGGTGGACGGCGTGCCCCCGTTGCGCTGGAAGGAGTTCGTGCGGCGGCTGGGCCTGAGCGAGCACGAGATCGAGCGGCTGGAGCTGCAGAACGGGCGCTGCCTGCGCGAGGCGCACTACAGCATGCTGGCGGCCTGGCGGCAGCGCACACCCCGCTGCGAGGCCACGCTGGAACTCCTGGGCCGAGTGCTCAAAGACATGAACCTGCGAGGCTGCCTGGAGGACATTGAGGAGGCGCTGCGGGGCCCCTCCTCCTTGTCGTCCGCGCCCCGCCTTCCCCGGTGAGGCCACGCCCCCGCCTCCTGGAGGAGCCAGCTCTGAGGACTATCGCTACCTGCCTTGGGGCAGCCTGGACTAGTGAGATGCCTCTGGATCCCCTTTTTTGTGGAAAGGAAGGGTCTTGAAGGGACAGGCACGAACTGGCAGCCACTTGGTGCTACTCCCTCAGTGTACATAGCTTTTTTAAACTGCCTGAGCAGTGCTGGAGTGGGGGTCAGCTCTGTTTGTGTGTGTGTGTGTGTGTGTGTGAGAGAGAGAGAGAGAGAGAGAGAGAGAGAGAGAGAGAGAGAGGGAGAGAGGGAGAGAGAGAGAGAGAGGAGGACAGAGACAGAGGACAGAGATGTTCCCGTGAGCTCCTGAGAGAAGCTGAATGTGCAGGTGCCCAAGTGGGGGGCATAAGGGCTTCATGCCTCATTGTCCACATGGGGTTTGGAGATCCCAGCCAGGCTGCTCAGGGGCCCTCTAAGCCTTTTTCACATTAGTTAATCTTTGTATCAATTATATTACACTAATAGAAACTTGGCACCCCTTTGCCCCCTGCCTAGACAAGCACAGAATCAGCTGACCTCTCCAGGGCAGGGGCAAGCACAGAACAGTGGGGCCTCCAGCTGGAGCTGCGGACTTTTGTAAATACACTAAAACTCTGGAATTAAAGCTCTGCTCCTGGAAGGGTGGCCTTTTGAGTGGTGAGTGTGGGGGATGGAGCTGAGACCAAGGTCCTGTTGGGTGGGGTGGGGAAAACCCTGAGTGGGGACCACATACACCACCTCCATGATGCCAACTGACAGGAGTAGCCTGTGCCTTTTGACACCCCCCAACCCCTGGTCTCCCCACCCTGTCTAGAACCAACAGGATCATCATTTCTATATACAACTTTATGAGGGGGGGGTTGTTGTATGGATGGTACATAAATGTACAGCTCTTGATCCCCTAAGTCCTCAAGCAGGATGCATGGGGGATGGACCGGGGTCTTAGTGAGGAGTGTGGTCCTTGAGGTAGAGTCCAGAGGTGGGGGTGGTGACCAGCACTCTTGGGGAGGGGTTTCCAATGCCACAGGTCCTTTGTGATCCTCACACCTCTCTGAAAAGAAAAGAAGTCAAAGTTAGGGGAGGTGGGCCATGGTGAAGAATGGGGTTGAGGACCCTTCCCTGCATCTGCCCCTGCCCCCCACTTTGGTGCTCCCTCCATGCTGGCCTTCCCTTCAGCACTTACGAGGTGGTCAGGGTGTTGTCCAGGTGTATGACTTGCTGCTTTACTCGCATCCTGAGCAGTTGGGCCTGAGTCAGCTTTTGGGGCCGGCTGTCCCTGGGGTCTCGGATGCCTTCGATCCTTTGGCTGACCAGTTCCTCCCGGATCTTTCTGAGCATGTCCTCAGTTGGATGGTGATGAGGCAGGGAGAACTGCCGCTGTTCTTCCTCATCCCCTGATGACTCCCAGCTTTCCCCAGCAGAGTCAGTATGGGCTGGGGAGAGGGGAACCTGGCCCCGAAGTTGGGCCCTGTGCAAGCTTTCTACTACCACGTTCTCTCTCTCTGGAGTTCCATCTTCTTCCTCAGACCAGGCTGGCGGGGGGTCCCTGGGAAGACTGCCTCCTTGTTGGATTCCTTCCTCTGGCAGTTCCGGAGCACTTCGGCGTTGGAGGGCTTGAGAGTTAGGAGGCTGGGAGCGCAGAGGAACATCTCGGAGTTCCAGGGTGGAGAGGGTGAGGCGAGGATCCCGCCGAAGGGCTCTCGATCGTAGACGATTCAGTGGGGAGCGGGACATCTTAGGGGAGTCTGAGACTAGGGTGCCATAGCCTGAGTCTGAGGTATCATCCTGTGCCACAGGAGCCTCTTCCTCCACATCTTCTGTCACTACCATTTGGGGGATGACTGTGGAGAACTCGGGGGTCCTACAGTGAAGAAGGAACGGGCAGAGTCAGATGCAGAGGAAGTTTCTGGAAGTCTAGGAAGTTTTTGTCATCACCCCATCTAGATGTGGCCCTACCTCCAAACTTACTTCTTTATCACCTTTACTCTGTACATTGTTTTTCTCAACTTGCTGGCTGGGCTGGAAGCTCCTTGAGCTACCTCTAAGGCATTTTAGCCACCGTATGATGTCTAGGATCTTGTATCTAGTTTTTCCTGTGTGCTTCTAGCTCTCCTGAGGTTTCTTCCAGGGATGACTTATTTTCCTCCCTCCTTACTGGGGTTGCTGAACATTTGTGTTATTCCCAAAGAAAGATTCTCACTTTCTTTGCTGATCTGAACCGCCAAGTCCTTCAGCCTCCACACCCTACAAATCCAATCTGTCCTTCATGCTCTATCCCTGGCCAGGGCAATCTGTTTCTCTCAGGGAGTTCACACCTCCAGTGTCAGTCCTTTCCCTGGGCCAACCTTGGAATGGCTAGATCCTAAGGCTGTCCCATGCAGCCTTTCAACAGGCTAGTGCCAACCTGCTCTTTGACCTGGGCTGCTCAATTCCCTCCTCCAAAGCTGCATTGCTATTGCTCATTCTGTGGGTTCCTTTTCTCTCCCTTCTGCAGCCCCGTGGTCCCCTGGTGATGCCTCATGGTCACAATGGATCTTACCTGCCCTCCATGCTGCTCTGAGAGCCCTCCATGGAAAGTGTGGAGGGCGTGGAGGGCCTGGTGCCTGGGGACTCGTGCTCTGAGTCCCGATAGAGGGCCAGGAGCTTCCTCTTCTGTTGGACGAACTCTTCTGCCTTCAGCTTTTGCAGGGTGATCTGGAGTGAGGATACTGTCTTTAGAGCTCTCATTTATTGAGTACTTGCTGTATGCCAAGCACCTTGTCAAGTGCTTTATATGCATTATCTTGTTTAATCTCTACAACAGTATATATTAGGCAGATATAAATTTTTGACTCCTACTTTACTACTGAGAAATAGAAACTGAATTTAAGTAACAGCCAAGATAATGCAATAAGAGAATGGATGAAGGTAGGATTTGTATTTTGCAGCTGGTCCTGTGAATAGCTAGGATGAACAGAAGGCCCGTTTTCCTACCTCTACTGTTCTTCCCACTTCTCATGCTCTCTTGGCTGGCAAGCCCTCTATCTGGTCTCTCTCCTTCAGGAATCCCTCCCTGACTGATGATGATGGGGGTGTAAATGCTCTGAGTGATGCTAGGTCCACAGATTGCTCCCTCCTACCACTGGGGTCCCTCCTATCCTGGACCTTGGATTCCGCTGTCTTCAGGGAGGAAAGTGAGACCATCCCAAGGGAAGCAGAGACAGGATACATTACATTTTCTGTCTTTTGTCCTCAACATTTTCTTATAGGTCCCATCAGAATAGAGTACTGACACTGAGAAGTGGTTTACAAGGTACTTCCACACATACACATCATTTGACACACATCATCACCCTGAAGGGTTAAAAGTGGGGATACGGGTCCATTTTACAGAAGAGAAAACAGACAAAAAGTTATGGAAGGGACTTGTTCAAAAGTGCATGGGTAGAGAAGCACACTGAGACTGGGCCTTTCTCTTTGAATCCAAGTTCTGTAGCTGAATTGCTTTTCAAGTGCAGCCTGATAGGGTAAGGCATTTTTAAAGGACAATATTTACTTAGGGGGAGGGGAGAGTGGGGTAGGCAGCAGAGTCAGGAGGTTGTGCTGGCTGCTGTGGAAAGCTCTGATATCAGCACTCACGGCTATATCATTGTCAAAATACTGGAGAACTTCCAAACTGGTAAGCAAAGGGTTGTTGTCTGAACTTCTCATTGCTCCCCAACTATCCCCCCACCAAGGTCCAGCCTCTCACACAACAGGGGACCCCCGGAACCCCTCCCCCATTCCCAAATGCTCCACTTTGGCATCTGCTGATGCCGTTGCTGTACTGGTTGGTAGAGATTTTGAATCTTTCCTCAACTTGAAGTATATGAACCAGCAACACCTGGACATCTGACCTTCCCAAGGAAGGTTCAGAGTCTCACCAGAAACACAAGGGTAGTTGAGCAGAATAAGACATGCCAAAAAATGGATGAACAAGAATAGAAAAATGGTAGCAGGTGTTATGTTTCCTATGTTCTTTTTCCTGGTCCTCTAGCTACTCAGTATCCTGGGATAAAGCAGTGCAAGGATTGGCTGTCTCATGAGACTTGGTCTGTCGGGGCAGGGCACTAGCAGACCAGGGTCAGCTCTGTGACCTCCTCCTGTGCCTGGGCTTCATCTCCCGTCTGGTTGGAGTATGGGGTTGAAGGTCTGGGGCTATTTGTCTTGCTGTGCCCTTTGGTCCCACATGACTCAGTGCAATCTTGTGTTTGGAATGTCCAGGACAGGGATGTTATATGGAGGAAAAGAACTGAAGGAAGGGGGGGGCTCCGCAAGGAACCCCAATACCCATAACTTCACTTGCCCCTGGCAAGTAGCAGGGAGGTTGGGATAAATCAATACCGGGGGACAGGGCTGTCTGGAGTGCTGCTTGTCATCCCACAGCCTTTCCAGCAATGTTGGAAGGGCTTTCTCAGTTTAGGTAAGTAGATAGACATGTTGCCGGGCATGGTGGTGCATGCCTGTAAGCAGCAGCCTAGGAAGCCACGGCTGGGGCCAGGGATCGCAGTTCGAGTCCCGCCGTGGGCATGTAGCAAGACCTAGTCCCAAAAAAATAGCTGGGCGTGGTGGCGCTTGCCTGTAATCCCAGACCTGGGAAGCTGAGGCTGGAGATTGCTTGAGTCTGTGGTACCCCGGGTAACGAAAGCCTGCGGTTCCACAGGCAAAAATAACTAAATCGCCTGGCGCAGTGGCTCGTGCCTGTAAGCTTTAGCCTATGAAGTGGCCGGGACTGGGGATTGCGGTTTGAGTCCTGCCTGGGGCCGGCAGCAAGACCTAGTTCCAAAAAAAATAGCTGGGCGTGGTGGCGCATGCCTGTAATCCCAGCTACCTGGGAAGCTGAGGCTGGGGATGGCTTGCGTCTGTGGTACCCTGGGCAACGAAAGCCTGCAGTTCCACAGGCAAAAATTGCGAGACCTAGTCTCAAAAAAACAAACCAACCAACAAACAAAATATAGCTAAACCTAGTCTCAAAAAAAAAAAAAAATGTAGACAGACATGTTAAAGCAGGGTGAGAAAGGAAGAGGAAATTGGTGTCTGTGCCGGAAGGTGACACCCTACAAAGCTGGGAAGCAGGAGACCTCCCCCAGAGCTATTCTTCCTTGCTCCAGTTTCCCTGCTGGAGAACTAGAGCCTTGAGAGGAAAGGTCCCCCCTTCCTGTTGCCTTGCAAGTGGCACTCCCCTCAGAGTCCCCCAACAAAGACTGGCACCCGGCTCTTGAAGGTGCCCGTGGACTGGTGTGGCTTTGACACAGGCAACACCACTCTCCCTTTGTCTTAATAATGACAATAACAAGCACTTCTGGAGTGCCTGCTAAATGCCGGGCTTCCTGCCATGCAGCTTTCAAACACAATTCTCCCCACAGTCCTGAGTGTGCTTCTGGGGTCAGTGAGGCTCCCCACATGGGGCCTCCAGCTTATGGCAGGACAGTCGCTGGCTGGCTCTGCTGGCTCCCGGCTCCACTGCCTTCCTCAGCCTCCCTCCTTTCTTGGTCTTCCTCTGACAGAGCTTTCTGTTCCCATCACTATTTCCTTCCCTCTTCCCAGGCCCTCAATACAGGTATTTTGCAAGTTCAGTCTTCACTGTGGAAAAGCATGTTTTCTCTAAAGGTTTAAGTTGCGGGCACGGTGGCTAGTGCCTGTAAGCTTCAGCCTATGAAGCGGCTGGGGCTAGGGATCACAGTTCGAGTCCTGCTCTGGGCAACACAAGGAGACCTAGTCCCAAAAAATAGCTGGGTGTGGTGGTGTGCACCTATCCCAGCTATCTGGGAAGCTGAGGCTGGGGATTGCATGAGTCCCTGGTACCCCGGGCAATGTGAGCCTGCGGTTCCATGGGTAAAAACAGAGAGACCTAGTCTCAAAAAAAAAAAAAAAATCGTCAAGGAATAAATATCTCTACGTTTTTCTGGAAGGGGCAGAAACAGCAAGTCTACCCATTTGCAAGGAGGCTGCTCTACTGCCCCCTTCTGTCTAAAAACGTAGACTGCGGCCTACCCTAAGAATCTGACAGGAGACAATAGCAAGAAAAACTTCAAAGCTTCAGGGCTTTTTGTTCTGGTGCAGGAGGTTGGAGAACTCTGTGTAGGGAAATCAAAAGCGACCTCTGCTTTATTTATTTTTTTATTTTTGAGACTAGGTCTCGCTATTTTTGCCTGTGGAACCACAGGCTTTCGTTGCCCAGGGTACCACGGACTCAAGCAATCTCCAGTCTCAGCTTTCCAGGTAGCTGGGATTACAGGTGCCCACCACCATGCCCAGCTATTTTTTTGGAACTAGGTCTCACTACAGGCCCCAGGCGGCCTCGAACCGCGATCCCTAGCCCCGGCCGCTTCATAGGCTGAAGCTTACAGGCACAAGCCACCGAGCCCGGCCCACCTCTGCTTTATTAGCTGAGAGTAAAACTGTTGGAGCAAGTTGATTTTGCATAATCACATACCATAATTTGTTGGGTTCCCTGGGGACGTTAAGGGGAGGTGGGAGTGAGTGCCCTCTGGGGAGAAAGTTCTGAGGGTAGGGATGGTTTAAAAGAACAAACAAACAAAAGATTTCCAGCTAGTTAGAGTCCCCCATTCCTGTGGTCCTGGGGAACCCTGAGGCTTGTTTCTGGTTTTGTCTTCTGCTCCCTTCTGACCCAGCCTTCAACAAGACTTGATGAAACATTGAGACTGTGTCCACCTTCATGGACACTGGTCTGGATTGGGGAGGAGGATGGTAGAGAGTAAAGACCTTTGTCACCCACAAAGAGGGTGAAACTTTTGTCACCCACAAAGAGGGTGAAACAGGAGTCAGGGTTGATGGGGGACCATACTCACCACAAAAGTCACCCCTACCCTGTCCCTACCTCTGACTTCCTGGGACTATCACCCTCCTGTTTAGGTTTTAAGAAGTGGGGGCCCTGCAGGGCTGGTGAACATATCTTAGGGTTCCATCTTTCATCCTTATTTCTCACCCGAAATCTGGGACTGTGTCCCAAAAGCCCCTAAGATATCTCCACTTGGCTATCTCCCACTAGCTCCATTTCAAAGTGCTTTGTTTAAAGCTAGACATTACTGCCCTCACCCCACCCTGCCTGGGAAGGCACAACTGAACAAACAGGTTTCCTTTCCTGCCATGGACACCACTGGCAAAGCACTTTCCAATGGGAAGCTTGGTGGCAAATCTTCCTTTGTCCTGGCGAACTGAGCTGAGGTGCATTGCCTGAGAGCAGGCTCCATGCTGCCTGTAATCCACTAGCTTCTTTGATGTTTCTTTAGGAAGCAGGACCTGTGATTATTTATATTCACTTCAGGTGAAGAAAGAGGAGCTCACATATTTCATCCTGAATCACACAGCTTTTAAGAGTAAGATTGGTATCTGAAACTAGACTTTCATGCATTCCCCAAGACTCACCCAGCATTCATTCTTTAGCTCCATTCTTCTCCCCACCTTCACATTTTTTTTTTTTTTTTGAGACTTGGTCTTGGTATGTTGCCTGGGGTAATCTTGAACTTGCATACTCAAGCGATTCCCAGCCTTGGTCTCCCTCCCTAGGCTGGGATTAAAGATGCTCACTACCACACCTGGCCCCTGCCCTCACTTTTACAGTGTGTCCCTAAACCATGGCAGTAAAACTCATTTCACACCCAATCTAGTACAGTAAATCTCCCACTACCCATCCACCTATCACACTGCTACCAGACAGTTCAAAACCAACACTGATTTCACCATGGCATTCCTTGCTTGAGAATTTATGGTAGTTTTCTCTCATTAAGCCCGTTCAACTCAGGTCATCCACACCCCTCTACTGTAGCTTTTGGGGTCCTGCAGAAATTGGCCTCTTATCACCTGCTCACACAAACCCCAGATTCAGACAGATATGGGTGACTGTCTCCAAAATAAATCCACACTAATTGGTCCCTTGAGTTTTTTACTTGCGGTTTTCCCCATTTTTTAAAAATCCAGCTCAAATCTTCACCCTGCTTTGGCCACTCTGATCCTGGAGTGGGTTGAATAATGGCCCCCAGAAAGGTACTTCTATGTCCTAAACTGTGGAAGTTCTGAACGGGCCCCAATCTGAAGAAAGGATTTTTGCAGATATATAAGGATCTCAGGATGAGTGCCTCCTGGACTTAAAGTGGGGTCTAATTTGATGACTTGTGTCTTTGTAAGAGGCACAGAGATTTAGACAGAAAGATGTAGAGAAAGGCCGACCATGTGAAGATGGAGGCAAGAAAAGCTAGAAAGATGATGCCAAGGAAAGCCTGGTGCCAATAAGACCTGAAGAGACAAGGCAAGATTCTTGCTGGGAGCCTTGGAGAGGAAGTAGGACCTTGCAGAAACCTTAACTTTGAGTTTCTGGTCTCTAGAACTGTGGAAGACTAATTTTCTATAGCCACCACATTTCTTCAGCCAGCAAGTTGACTGTGTAATACACACAATTCTGCTTCAGTCACTCTTTTAAACTCCTCCAGCTTTTATCACAGAAATATGCCCATGTTGCTTCCCTGCTTAGCACCTTCACTGGTTCCCGGTCAAGTACAGAGCAAAGTTCAAGTTCCTTGGCCTGGCACCCAGAGCTGGACATGATCTGGTGGGGCTGACCTCCTAGGTGTTTTGCTGCCATGCCTGTCCTGGTGCCTAAAGTCTTAGTAACACACGTCACGACTAGGCCAGAGGTTCTGCATAGCCATGTTCTATTTACAGCTCTTGCACTTTTTACTTCAACGTTAGGAATACCCTTCCCTTCCCACTCACCCATGTCCCCCTGACATACTCTTACATAGCCTCCCTTCATAAAGGTGCTCAGACCATATGCCTTGTGGAAAGGCATCTCAGTTAACCTGCATTCTCTCCCCAAACAATCCATGAGACAGAGTGAATTCCTCCCTTCTCACCCCTAGTTCCATTCTGTATACATGTCAATTATTGCTCCACAAGAATGTCTTTGAACTGAAGGTGAAGTTTAGAAGCGAATCATTTCAGGGGGTAGGAACTTTTGGGAGATGCTGGCTTGGTTCTTCCTATGGTCTGGCACAACAGCTGACTAAAGGCTTTCCCCCAGCTCTTCTAGATCAAGGTGCATCTCCCTCTTGAGGGCACACCTAAGGAACCAAAGGTCCAGTCTGAACCTGCATCCACCTCAGCCTCTCTCTCCTCCTCCTCCTCCTCCTCCTCCTCCTCCTCCTCCTCCCCTTTTGTGCCATCTTCCGACTCCCATGGGTGTCCTCACCACTCCTCCCCAGCCCAGCGTTCACACACCTGAGCTTGCTGGGTCTTCTCCAGCCACCGGGCTCGGTCCGCGGCGCTGGGACAGTGCACGATGAAGGCACTGGAGACGCACTGGAACTCAGTGAGGTGGATCAGGAGGAAGCTGTCTGGGTGGAGGAGAAGGTCTGTTTCAAGGGCAGGACGTTATTTTGAGCTCCATCCCGACCCCTCCTTCCCCTCGCTGCAGAAAAGGAGCGGGAGAAGGCCCACAGGAAAGACATACTGGGGTCTCGGAGAGGTTGGCACACAAGCTTCTCCAGCATGAGCGGGGCGCGGATCACTTTGACTTTGTCTGCTTTGCGTTGGGGTTTGGTCACCAGGAGCACATCAGAGAAGAGGAACAGGTACACATCCAGCTGGGGGTGGGTGTAGGAGAAAGGCAGGGGTCAGCTGGAGCAGGCGAGGGTTGCCCAATGGAGGGGGGTGCAGACATGGGGAGGGCTAGAGCCGGAAGAGGTGTCTGTGTGCTCCCACCCCTCACTTCATAGGCAGGTTCACTCTGGTTCATACAGATAACCAGAGTTAGCTAGAACAACATCCTCTCCTGACCCACACCCATTTCTCTGATTTCCAGCTTTTCCTACTCTTATTTTGTCTCCCTCGATCCCCCTTCCTTTCTCTTCATCTCCCACCTGCTCCCCAGCCCACACCCTGTTTTCTCCACACCCCCTTCCCTTCTGCCTCACCTTCCCTTCCCGGCCCTCCTTCACTCGGGCCGACCCCTCATGCAGCAGCTGTCTGTTGTACGTAGAAGCAACCCCTGTCATGGGGGTGAGCAGGTTCAGGGTGGAGAACGGACGCAGGCACTGAGCGACACAGAGGAGAGAGGGTCAGGCGGCGGGCAGGCTGTCTGCCTTCTGGTCAAGGTGGCTCTTCCTTCTGTCACCAGCATCTTCTCTTTCTACCCTCGCCATCTTGGAGGAAGAAGCATCCCGGTGCCTCCTTTTCACACGTTCACTCTACCCCTTGGACCCTGGCCCCTCCCCCAGGACTGGTGGGGACCCCCCACACCCCCATCTCTGCCCCTTCCCCTCCAGTGTCTGCTTTACCCACCGGCCCCAGGCCCCCCTTCCTGTACCCTCCCTCACCTTCTCCACTTCCTCACTGGATGACTCCAGCACCTCATAGGGCCCGATGCGCTGGGCAGCAGCCATTAAACTCTCTTGCTCTTCTTTCTGGCGGACTTGTTCGTTGATATCCCACAGAAAGTTCTCCACGACCTTGATCTGCATGGGGTGGGGTGGGGTGGTAGGGAGGAACAGCCACATTGTTGCCAGCACAGTAAGAGACCTTCCAGAGTTCCTGCAGATCATGACCATGCCCAACTCCTGGGGTTCTGGCCCAGCTAGGCCGCCTACCATGGCTTCCAGGGCATTTTTGGTTTGGGTCTCTTGGCTCCTCTTGAGCACAGCCTGGAGCAGCAGGGGGTACTTGGTGATGCGCTGGTGGGGCTTGATGAGCAGATCCTCCAGCTGCTGTCTCCCCGATTGCTTGTGCTTCTTACACCACTGCCAGGGAAGGTGGGCAGCTCAGGAGTTTGCAAGCTCCCTGCTACCCTCCTCCCCTCCAGTGACCCAGCTGAAGTTGGAGGTGACATGGTTGTTTAGGGTCCACCCCATGCCCCTTCCCCACATGCCCCCTCTCCCACCTGCACAAAGGTACGGAAGAGAGGGTTATTGTCTTGCAGCTGCTGGGCATAAGTCATGGTCTGCTTCACTTGCAGGTAGTACTGGCGATAGGGCTGAAACCGCTCCTTGAACTGCGCAGACAGAGCAGGGGTGGGGAGGGGAAGGTCTTGAGATA
>PVHY01022131.1:0-22885 GCA_004024945.1 Uropsilus gracilis
CAGTCCCATTGGTTGTTTTCATTTTTTCTTATTTGTTTGTTTGTTTTTCCCTATATCCATCATATAAGTGAGACCATCCTGTACTTCTCTTTTTCTTTTTGACTTATTTCTGCCAATATGAGTCCCTCTAGTTCCATCCAGGTTGCTGCAAATGACATGTGTTTGTCCTCCTTGATGGATGCATAGTATTCCATCGTGTCCAAGCAACATTTTAAAAAGACAAATATTATATGCTCTTCTTATCAACTGATTTCATCTAATACAAATGGTAAAATGAGAATAATAAAGAAAACTGCTTCCTCTTGATTCTATCAATCACAAAATAGTATTAAATTCAGTACAGCCTAAAACGTTCCAAAGTATGTGACATCACTTTGCCTTCATCTGTTTTTCCTCTGGTTATTTTTATGTTTAAAGAGGCAAAAAGCATTGAGTAATGTACATAATCTGTTTACAATTTTTAATGTTTATTTTGAATAACAAACTTTAAACATGAAATAAATTCTGAAAAAAAATTAATTCATGAAGACTTTTTAGTACTGAGACTTGAATAGGAAAAGAAATGAACTGAAAATCTTTCTGGGAGATAGACTATAGAGCAAGACAATTAGAACAGCCTTACAATTAGAAGTTAAAAAATAAACACTGTTACCACTTAATTCTAAACCAAGGGCTGGCAAGGCACATTCCATGAACCAAATGCCCCACTGCTTTTACAAATAAAGTTTCATTAGAATACAGCCACACCCATTTATTTAAGTATTATGAATTTCTGCTTGTGCACTCCAACTACAGAGCTGAGCAGTTGCAAGAGAGACCAGCAATATGCCTCATAAAAGTCTAGCACTTTTGCTGTTTCATCCTTTATAGAAAGGTTTGCCAGACCTTGCTGTAACTTTCTTCTTTACCTTTCTCTCCTGCAGATGACAACTAGTGGGAGAGGTCTAGAATTTCTTATGGCAAGGAGTGAAAAGTAATTATTTCCCCCTATTTTGTGCAGATAGTTCTGGGTCTCTGCCAGTCTCACTAAATTGAACACTTTTGCTTTTCTCTCAATTATGGTTTTCCACCAAAATATTTTGAAGGGCCCAGGAATCAAAAGCTATTTCTAGCTCTTAAACAGAATGGCCTTCTTGTCATTGTTCTCTGAAGAGAAGAATATCCAGAAGCAACTGGATTTTTAATAACTGGAGTATTTGTTTAACGCATCCCTGTCATTTTACTCATGAGCAAAGTGAGGTATGTTTTCATCTTAAGGTAGAAAGATGGGTGCCTATGGAAACTGAAGGTCTAGGGAAAATATCCATAGCAGTACCACTTTCTACTTTTACATCTTCTGTCATAGTATGTTTTATTTTCAACTGTGTATCTGAAACAATAGCAAAGTTCAGCAAATATCTTTAGAATTTTCAGGGGGTAATATAATATTAAAATAAATGGAACCATATTTTGCCTCCACTTTCATTGTGTTTTTATCTACATGTAATCACAAACTATAATATTTTGGTTTAAAAAAGTTTTGTTGTTTTATTTTTATATCTACCTATAGAGCAGCAGCAAGTGTAAAGATATCCTTTAATGGCTTACTGGACCCCAGAGGTTTAAAGCATTTAAAACTTCCACAAAGATATTTTTGGAGGTGGGAAACATAGGTTATCTATAATCTATCCTCTGCTTGCCAGCAATGCTAGTTCATAAAGTATTTAAGTGACTCCACACAGTACATTGCTGCCTCTCAACTTCCTTTCAGCTGGTGTCACCAAGAGCACCAAGTGCCAAACCCTAGAGAAATGTGTATCTCCCACATGCCTTGGGCAGGTACTTACATGTGTAGTAGTTACAGAGTCTATAGTTATTACTGTCTGGAACTATCTGTCTGATGGGTTTATTTTTTCCTGATGTTGTATCACATCGTAAGGTCTACTGCCAAGAATACAGTAACTACTCAAGGTTTTGTTTTCTATTTTAGTCACTTGACTACTTGATTTCTGAAGAACAAAGCAGAGTGGAGAAAATCAGTACCAATTCCCTGGCGTATAGCCTCTATAGAATAGCCTGTGGCCTCATTTGGTTACAAGTTTTTTTTCTGTGAGAGCTTTAAAACTGTCATTGCCTGAGAAGGGGCAAGTTAACTTGTATGTATATGTAACTGAAAAACTACACTGAAACTTCCCATGAAATATGAATGCTCTCAAACTTTTCAAAGAAAATCTCTTTTTCAAGCAAGTTGATAATGTAGGTTTAATCAACTGAATAGAACCACATTCATAATTAATTTTTTATTATTAAATATAGTCCTTTAAAATTGCTTTTACATGCAGGGAAAAATAACTTTATGCTCATTTTTCACCCCTTTTACTTTTTTCCCCCAGTAATACTGTTCAAATAAATGTATTTTGATACTTTTACTTTTCATTTTCTGGTGACATAGTTATTATCTTATAGTCACAGAAAATTACAATGATTAAGTCATTATTTGCCTAATAAATTTGCAACTTTTCCTATGGAAAAAAGATACAGGCTGAGTATTGTCAAACACATTTTAATGTATGTTTTTAGCCTTAGCCTTAGCTCACTTTCTAGCATAAACAGATCCTTTGAAACAAAGCATGGAAAATTTAATCCACCTGGGTTCATATTATCAAAACTATTAAACTGGATTATTTTCCATAGTGTCAGCACCAGAATTATCTCTGAAAAGATGACTTTAAAAGGAATACTCAGATTTCACAACTGTTGCCTCCACTTCACCCTTTATGGATCACTTTTATTTCATTCTTGGCTGTAATTAGCATATTTCTTTCATGTGGCCCCTTTCTCCATCCAGGACAAGCAGATTGCCTGGTCATTAGCCTGGCAGCCTCAGTCAGCAGTAATTAGCGATCATTTCAATGATGAATCTCTACCTGGTCCATTCACCCAAGGCCAATTCCACGTACTGACCACAGCCCAGCAGTTTCACAGTGCTACTAATTTTGTTTAGGGGAGCAGTCTCAAGCCCTTTCCCAGAAACTAGAGTAGTGAGGGAGGGAGGGATCAATGAGGTCCAGTTCCCCAAAGCTCTGGTTGTTTAAAAGACCCCATCACCAGTCAGCACTGAATCATGCAAGTTCAATACCAACTGATAGATAGATTCCCATTCTTCAAATAGGTTTCCTTAGACACACAGTCAAATTATTTGAGCACCTCATGCCTTGCTAGGCATTTTTTCATTTTTTAAAAGTTTCATATTTTCATAAGTCTTGCTTTATAGGCAGAGATTTTAATTGATAAATCAGCTTAATTCTTTGTCGTAATTGTTATCCTTGTGGATGAAAACTTAAAGAAATTAGGTAGCAATTTTGTGTCAGTATGACACTCAGTTGACGCTTTTAATTCAATCTAGTACTTATTTACCTGTTATGTTTAAACACACATTCTGAATTTGACACTATTTCATTTAATATTTAGAGCAATTCCAAAGAGAAGCAAGAAGAAATGTGGAAAAGATTCCAGATGGGACAGAAAGCTTGAGCTCAGGGAACTAGCTGACATGTGACATGCTGACTGTGGCTGCAGGCAGTGAACACAGCATACAGGATTAAGTTCTGTTATTATATCACATTATTATATTACAGCATGATATTGTACAGAAAATAGAAAGGAGACAGGCCTGCCCAGCGGGTCTTCCTGGAAAAATGAGGGAGTTAATGTTCTGGTGGGAATCTTAAAAGCCAGAGAGGAGTTTGAATGTGACAGCAAGAGAAAGGAGCCATAAGTTTTATGATAGGATATAAGCATGATAAAATCAGTGCCACTTTAGGGAACAGGGCCTGGAAGTCCTCTGCCAGATAAATTCCAAATTCGCTGTTATGTTGGCTTAATGAGTCTTGGAATTTTCACTTTTGAAATTCACTAAATGTCATCTCTTTTAGTAAGACCTTCCCTGGAATTCTGTCCAAACTTTTAAATCCCCTAACATCTGCCTCTTCCCGTCCTCCTTCTCTGTTGTATGCTTTTTCATACAGTTATCATTTTCTAACACTATACACATCTTATCTGTTTTCTTTGTTTATAACACATATTTCCAACTACAATGTAAATTCTGCAAGAATGGGGTCTTCGTCCATTTTACTATTATACCTTCAGCACTTAGAACACTGCCTGATAAATAACAGGTCCTGAGTAATATGTGCTGCATGAATATATGGATTTGTTAGTATCTGTGCTGGCCTGATTGCAATTGATGATAATAAGAAGCAGCTGAGAGGCAGGTCTCTGTCCTCATGGAGTTTAAATTCTAGTAGAAAAGATTGAAATAAACAAACAAATGATAATTTCAGATGGTGCTATTTTCTATGGGGGAACAGAATAGAGCAGAAAAATATAGCAAAATAGGGAATGTGAAGTCTTAAATAGAACAGTCTCCTGTTGCATGCATTGAATATATGACAATAAAAAAGGCTGGTTTTGTTTTTTATTTTAAATTCATGTCTACACAACATATACTAGTTTTCAATCTCTGTGGTTTTTCCTGGAAATGACATAGAAACATAACTTACAGAGGCAGGACCTGAATGATGTGTTTCTAAAATGCAGACCTCAGACCCTGTTGCCTTGTCCTTTTTGAGAGGACCACTCCCCATCATTCCATTCAGTTACAGAGTGCCTGCATCCGCTAGGATGAAGATATACCTTTGGACTGCAATTGTAAAGAAGATTTTCTATTTCATTTTGATAGCAAATCATTAATGCCAGACCCAGTGAGAATCATTAAGGCCTGAGATCTATGATATAAATCCAGAGATTGGGCAGCAATTGATTATGAAACCCCTCTTCTTGTGGCCACTTCTTGGGGAGGCTACAACTCATTTTTTAAAATGCACAGGCTAAAGCAGATAGAATATAAATAAAAAACTTAGTTAGAAGTTAGAAAGAAAATTTTCAACAATAAAAGCAAAAGATGTGAAAACCCTGGACAGAAACCTTTAAGGGGAGCTATATAGAAGCATCAAAAGAAAATTTAATTTATTTTCGTCTACCCAGAAATCCTCCAAAGAACTTAGATATTTAGGACTCTGTTTTCAAATGGAAAACATGGAACTAAGAACAAGTTTAAAAAAGAAAAGTCACCCCAATTTTAAGAACAATTTCAAGTGGGTGATAGATCAGAACATGACATCAAAATTAAGGCCTTTTAGGCCGGGCACGGTGGCTCGTGCCTGTAAGCTTCAGCCTATGAAGCGGCTGGGGCTAGGATCGCGGTTCGTGGTGGCGCGCACCTGCAATCCCAGCTACCTGGGAAGCTGAGGCTGGGGATTGCTTGAGTCTGTGGTACACCGGGCAAAGAGAGCCTGCGGTTCCACGGGCAAAAATAGCGAGACCTAGTCTCAAAAAAAAACACACACACACACACACCAAAATTAAGGCCTTTTATTCTGCTTGGGGTGGGGCAAAGTAGGGAGTAGATAAGGGAAGCTACAGTCCTGCTCTTGGGACCAACATTTTTACAATAACTGACAGAAAGTAATTCAAATCATAACCTACCTCCTATTTTCCATCAAAAAGAATGATTTTCAAACCAAAAGAGGTTTTGCCAAGTGTGATTCAGAGAAAGTGGAAATACACAATGGACAAATCAGTCATTTCTAATATGATCCTGTTGCTGGATTTTGATTTACATTATAAACATTGAAGTATTTATGAATGAAATTGGAGAATTTTTATTGGTAAATTTTGAAATATGTCATAATCCCAGTTGAAAAAATATTCTGAATGATAAAGAGAAGTAGGGGATCCTGGACTTTCTATATTTTAAACTCCATAACAACTCCTAGAAATATGCCAGGTCAAACATTAACCAAATTATTTTACCAAATTCAGGAAAATGACAGTTCTTGTCCTTTAAGACTTTCCACCTGTGTCTAAGTCAATACTTTTTTCACTTTTACTTAATAAATTTGCTGCCAAAATAAATAAGATAATTTTAGGAAAAGAACTATAATGGCTAGAAGGCAAACACAAATTCATCAAGCGCAAGAAACACTAGCATATGTTTTTTTCCCACTTCTATATACCCAATATCTACTATATACCCCATATCCAGTTTACCCTATATTCTATGTCCTATAAGTTATCAGGGAATAGAATTCATAAAATATCTTGATTCCAGCAAATCATCAGAAAATGTTTTTATAATATGCTGGAGGAAACGGAGAAATTCAGTCAGTATGATACAACTCTTAGAAGGGTCTGTGCCTTGTGAGAAATTCCAAAGATGAGCCACAGTCTTTGAAAGGAAATTCTGAAAACAATTGCATGACATTTGAAGATTTCTTAGAATAGGAAGTAGGTGATTAATGTTGGGAATCAATGGGTCAAGATTAACATAAAATGTAAAAGTAATAAATACAAAAAGTTCTATAGGTGAGAGAACTCTACAGGTTTAGTGACATGATAAATTTGAACCACTGGTGTCATTTGCTTCTTTAAAAAGAATAAACTTCAGACTTTATTAATACTCCCATTTCAAGGAAAATAATCATCAACGTCTTTATCACTTTCATATTTAGTCAAGTTTACCCCAAATACCCTATATCATCCAGAAGGGATTTGAGGCTTCTCACAAAACATCTATGATATAAGTAAATGAAAGTAATGAAAAGTCTGTCTTCCCTGTAAAATGGATGTCTTGTTAGACTCAGAGCATGTCAAATTGCCTGTAAATACCTGTGGTTACAGTAACACATGAGTATAAAGATGTCCAAGTATGAAGTTAATCCATAAACATATGTACTAGAAAGATCTATGCCATTATTCACCAGTGTCACAAATTCATTATTGGACTTCCTAGCAGCCAAAGCAAGGAGAAAAATGTAAAAAGATTACTGTCTCCATATACTAATGCCCCATCATTTTTTTCCAGAAGGAACATATTTTTTATTACAACAAAATGCTAAGAAACTCTTCACACTATACTCATTGATTGAATACGTAGTGAAACACAGAGACATTCTTAAAATGTAATAACTTTGTTAAGAGCTTTTTAATTCGTCTAAGAAAATAGTGGAAAATTAAACCCATTTTAGTAAAAATAATTCCATGAAGGACTTTAAGTCCAAGGCCCAAGGATATTGGTTATTAGTGGTCAGGTTTGCTTCATGGTGTTGGGTGTGGTGGATGAGGTGAAAAGATTGAGGTGGGGAGGTGAATGAGGTGGAAAGATTGAGGTGGGGAAGGCACAAGAAAATAAGCAAATGCATATCTAAAGATAGTCCTTTTTTTATAATAACTGGGCAGTGGATTATTTGAATCTGGATTCCCTGCAAAGAACTGACAGTGCAGATACTTTATGCTGATGACAAAAATACTAAATTGTGTGCTTAGAATGCAAGGTAATGATGTGCCTGCTTCCCATTTTGGGGGATGCAATAACAGATTGGGTATACTTATGAAACAATGACAAAGAAAGTGACAGACCTGGACATTATTTCATCTACAAAGTAGACAAAGACCTGGATTTGGTATATTTAATATAAAGACTGCTGAGTTGATGATAAAACCAACCTCTAAAATGGGGTTAACATATGAAGGAAGGAGTGTATGTTCTCTGCGGTTCAAAGCCAGAGCCAAAACTAATGAGTAAGACCTGAATAAGAAGCCTTGACTCCAAGGGGGAAACAGCCGCTAGGCCACTAGTGTGGCCTGCACAGTACTAGGTTGCGTCACCAGTGCCCAGAGGCCTCTGACAGCTGGAAAGATTCAAAGAGAAACAGCATAACATCCATTGGTGAGATTTTAAAAATGACATCTGTCTGGAGGGGAGGCTCAGTAAGTAGTCCCTAATCCTGGGGTGACACCAAGCTGATCACTGCATTCAAGTGCAGGCACTGCACAAAGAGGAGACCAGAGACCTGAAATGCCACAGTGAGGTCTTTAGATTCTCAAGGGATGCTTCACTCTGAGTAGGAAGACTGCCCGATTGATGGAGATTAGCCAGAGAAAATAAGTCAGGGATGGGGGCAGAGACTAAGAGAAAGGAATTTTTTTCAATGTAAATGTTCTGTCCTACACAAGCAGTACGAATCTTGTTATCTCCAGGGGAGGTTTTTCAACCTTACATATTTGTGGGGTTTTTGTTTTTATTTTTGTTTTTTTATTTTGTTCTTTAGATCACAACCACTGTAAGTGTTTTTATGTGATACCCCCCTCCCCCCTCCCTTCCATTCTCTGGTGCCCCTTCCATTCTCTCAAACTCCACTCTTTGTTGTTTACTAGTTGTGCTAAGTCCATTAGTCTCTTTCCTATGGCAGTGTCCTTTCACTGGGTGAGGGACTGTGTTATTGGAACCAGGCAAGCCTTGCTGGTAGGTTTTCAGTCTTAAGTGTGCGTTGGGAGGCCAGTCTGTATTCATCTGTGATGTGTCCATGTTTTCTTGCTGCAGGCCATCTTCTCCAATCCCATCTCCTCTGCTTTGCTGCTTTACCTTATGGCTCTGGTGTCAGATTTAGGGGGTCTCGCCCCCAGCCAGTGTTGGTCAAGAAGCTTCTCTGTGAATACAGACATCTGTGAATGGCCTTTGAAGATCATCTCCTCTGCCTCAGTTTGCAGTTTTGATGTGGGGTCAATTACCCCATCTTTGGTCTTCCTCTCCTCTCCCTTAGTGTGCGGAGGGTCAACCTTACATATCTGAACAATGACCAGTGGATTCTCTTGCTTTGTTCTAGCTCATTTACATTAGCTAGAGTCCTTTTAAGAAACACTATACAAGCAGAAATTGCTCTTTCCTCTATCTGGTTTCTTCTTAACACCATACATATGCAAAGTGCAATCTTTCAGTTTTTAAAACTGATAAATGATGACCCAATTTTTGCAACTTCACAGATATTACAGTGATGGTATTTATTACTATTTAGGCTTCGTAGAACTTGAAGAGCAGAATCATGCAGTATTCAAATCAAATATTCCAGATCACCTTTCAGACACCAGAAATACCATATTTAATTCATATTTCTTTGCAGCAGAAGCTGGTATGTGCTATGGATAGATTTCATGTGTAAAATGCCTTTCATTGATGGGAAAATTATGCAAAAAAGGACATTTTACCAAGTGCCAAGTTTAGAAAGAAAGGTAAATTTAGGATACTGAAAAGAATGGGCTCCAGCCATTCCCTCTAATGATGAGGTTCTGATATCACTCAGCAGCATGCCCTCCAGGCAAGTGTCAGGCTGTGGGTCACCTCCGGTCACTGTTGCTGCATGTGTGCTCCAGTCATAATTCACCATGCATTTTCAGAGTTTCCTATCAACTGTACTGAAGTGCATACTTATAAAAGCAAAACTTTACAACTATAAAGAGTCATAGCAGGAATGAGTTTTCTTTGTAGTTATTTCTGAAGAATTGTTTTCTTAAAAGTATCTATGTGCTCTTTATTAGCAATTTTTATTTTAATCTAATGATTTCACTTCTTTAAGATGTCCCCTATTCCCAAGGCTTTTTTAATGAATGCAGTTGACTCGCATGGACAATTATAAATGAAAGCATATAGACCATCAAAGTGCTTACACAAAAGACCTCATAGTGGGCATGTACTTCCATCCCCGAAGTCCATGTCATTAGCTTGCCACTGCCCTGTGCTAGCTCAATGAGACATCTGCTTTAGACATCAGCTGCACATCTCCTTACTTCATTGCATTATTTGTAATTTCTTACAAGTGGTTGAGAAGTGTATGTTTGTGTGACAGACAATAGTGTTACATATCAGGTACATTTGACAAAGCCAGTAGAGCTGTCTGAAAGCTTTCTTTTCCCAGCATTTTAACTCTTCCTAAGTGAACCTGTTCTGGTAACCTGGACTCTGGAAATGATATCATCTGCTCCACAGCATCCATGATATTCCCAAGTAAATCTGAAGTGGGAGAAAGTGATCCCAAACTCTTTATTCCACCATGTGTGAATCAAAATTTTAAATTTCTGTTTATTACTCTATATACCTCAATATACTTTAAACTCTGTGAAGACAAAGAAGAACTGTATCTTATTTATTGTTATATCCCCAAGATTCAGCCTACTTTCATATTCCTGTTCGATATTTGCTGAGTGGAAAAACAGATGACTTGTTAAGAGCAGGAATGGAAGCAGTTGGGACAGAAGAAGGAAGGGAGTAGGGAGGGAAGTGAAAAGACATACATTTATTCATCTAAAGTTTCCTTTGCAGCCAGAGCTGACTTGGAGTCTTCAGTTGAATTTCTATAGAAATGAAATAATTCTAATACATGGGCTGCTTTTGTAAGGAGGGGAAAGTAAAGTCAACTCAAGGAAGAAAATAGACAAAGTGGTGACATGAAGGCAAAAGATTAAACAACACCCAAAGATTAGTGCAGGAACTAGCAAAATAGTTCACGATATAAATCTGTTTTGAGCAGAGGACTCATGAAGCTACTATTGGAATGCTCTTGGAGGAAGAAAATGTTTAGTAATTAAATAATTACTAATTTTAGTAATTAGTAATTAAATAATCCCATTTGTTTTTCCCAATGTTTTCTGGTGAGCCTGGACTCAGAGGGTATATCTAAAAGACTCTCACCAGAGGAAAGGCATCTGTCATCATCTTTATTTAAATGCTGCATCATCATCCCAACTGTATTAGTGATCCCTAAATTTCATTTTTTCATTAGAAGATGGGAAGGGAGGTGGATAATAGCACTGGAATTTGATTTCTCCTGTACAATTTTCAGTCCATCAGGAACAATTTAAAGTATAATTCAAACTATCCTAAATCAATATACATGAGTCAAAGTATATTGTTACAGTGAGTAACTAACATCATGTAGTAGGTGTTTTCACTAGTAAAATGCATTCCTATGAAAATTTCTTCTATCTGGAATAGCTTCTTCCTTCTCAGTTCTAAAAAATAGAGAGCCAGAAGCCTTGCTGCATCTAGAATGTCACTGCCACTTTCAGCAATGCAGACTCACTCAAAAATACCATGCAGCCACTCAAGATCAGATGGAACTTGCACATTTTTGCTACTGTACAGCCTTGCATGAGTCACAAAATGTTCTTCCTTCTCAGTTTTCATATCTGTAAAATATTAATTTTACAGATATGAAAAATCAGTTCTCAATCAGTTTGTGAGAATAATGTGGAAAATGCATGTGAAATGAACTTAACACCATGCCGGCTATCAGCATTTTCAGCAAACTTTTTCTTTAAAGAAACAGAGTACATATTTTGATCATGTGTGCCATGGTATCTCAGTCGTAACAAGTCTACAGTCATAGCATAGCAGCAGTCATAGGTAAAGTATAACAGATGAATGTGGTTGTGTCAATAAAACTTTATTTATAAAGGACATCAGCGGCCATACTCAATCCCCAGGCCATAATTTGCTAGTCCTTGTGTAGAGGCCCTTAGAACTCCCAGTCAAAGGTGGGAAATTTACAGATTTACAAGAAAGACTTGTCAGGGCATGCCAAGAGAAAGTAGGAACTAAATCTACAACCACACAAAGAATACAGAATCTGACATTTTAAGTAATTTAATAAATGAACTTCCCAGATATAAGCAAAAGTGGAAAATGCAATCCAGATCAAATAGTTCATATCCTGTTGTTTAAACAGGATCAGTAACTTCAACTTTAAACCATAATCTATGCTTTTCATTAATCCTTTTCCTTGAGCACTCAGTTCCGCCTCTAAAACCTGAAATTCCATATTTCCTGAAATAAAAATGTCTGTAGATTGATTAGTAGAGAAATTGTCCCTTTCTTCTATTCCCTGGCCTTGTAGTATAAAAATCAGTGCTAAGTGATCATTTTTTGTATTTCTGTCAGTTTTACAATACGGAAATGGGCAGTATACATGTAACAGAGGAAATCATTCCTTTCCTTTCTATCATTATTATTATTATTATTATAAAGAAATGACAAGTGAGGATTCATGACTAATATTAGACTCTGAAAACAGCCTATGACTTTAGTTAGCGCTAAATAGTTCATGCTGATAGTTCATGCTGCCAAATGTATGGCAGATTCTGCTTCTTGAAAGGAGAACAGCTTCAGCATGCATCCCTGGGATACAAGATTGAGAACATACTTTCTGGAACTTTCTCAGAATCCCTGCTTTGGAAAGACCTTTATGAAAAATTCTAATTCTTGGATGCAGACATTGAAATACTGAATGCAGCACACATGTAACCTTCTTTTCATCAATAAAGTTCTTTTTTCATCAAAAAAGAACCCCATTTGCACTAAAGATCATATTACATTTTGATATTCAAAATGGCTAGTCCCCAGGACTTTTAATCAATGCCAGTTTAAATGGGTCTGATGCCTTTTTCATTAGAAATAAGAACTTATTATATCTGTTATGATTAGGCAAGGTTCTTATGAGATTTCTCTTTTTTTGTTGTTTTACAGTTTTCTCCTTGTCTTTGGTTGCTTGATTTTGTCAGTGTTTTCCACCATCCCTGAGCACACAAAATTGGCCTCAAGTTGCCTCTTGATTCTGGTAAGTGGAACATATATGTAAAATTGTACATAAGGCTTATATAATTTAAAAATTGCCTGTAATATTTACACTGTACATTTATCCCACAGAAAGTACTATCCAGAAATAAGAAATACTGTGAAGTATAAAGGCTTCAAAGACCAATAAAACTGTTACCCACTCTTTGAGCCTTTAATCAGGCCTTAAGGAACATAGGGAAATGTTCAGTATTGCTAATGTATAGCAATATCTTGTGTTACAATTCTATCATAAATAGAAGATAATATTGGGAAGTCATTTTAATTGTTTATCTAGTCTGATATTTCTAGAAGTTACAGGATAGAATTTTCTAATAGCTACAATTGGCAGTAGCTAAGTATAATTGACTAAAAACTCTGAGATTATAGCACCTGATAAGAAAACAGAAGGTTCCTTCATATTCTTTTTCACCAACAGACTGTATTATGAGTTTTGCTACTAATGCAGTTACCTAGTGAGAAATTCTGCAGTTTGTTCTGTTTCCATTATGCTGTCAATCCTCAACTTCACAGAATTGCTCAATTCATTTTAAAATGGAAAAAGACCCCGAGATATTTTAGTTTGAATTATTCTGGGCCTTTTAAGCTCTTATACTTTCTATTACAACTAAACTATAGCACTCTATACTCAAATCACATCTGATTGAAAGTTTGATTCATTTACATCCATTTTGACCCACTCACTTAGTCCAAAAATATCAGACTTGACAGTCAAAGAACTCTCTGAATGAACAATAAACTGAAACAACTCATTTCTTCTGTAAAACCTGGAGGACTATAGAGAGAAAAAAGAGAGAGTATGGGGTAAATGACTATGTGTCCCAAAAAAATAGATTGGGTGTACACAGCAATAGGCATTTAATACAAGAATATTATTCTTAACTTTAAGGTGGAAATTGAAAGATGTCAACACATATAACTTGAGCAGAGGCTAACTGCTCTTTCTACCCATACTTTCAGATGATTAGCTTGTGCTTGGAGTTACTAAGACTTCATCAAGTCCAACATTTCAGGGGAAAAATCAGTTTTGAGACTGGAACAAATCTATCCCAATTAGTTTCCATACAGATTGTGCTCAGTGTTATGTTGCTAATGTTAAGGTCGCTGTTTTGAAACCCAAGATAGCAAACAGATACACCAAAGAGCACACTGGAGATTTGTTCCATTTAAAAGTTTTCCATTTGGATAGCAAGTGGGCTTTTAGCCTTGTACACCCATTAATAACACCAAATTATCTGAGTCCAAGATCTGAGGCACAACTGGCTTTTTGGTTCATACACAGAACTGTAAGTAAGGGTTTTGGAGTGAAATATAAACCTGATTTTCAGACTTCAGAACATGAAAACCTGGATCTACTGCATGACCAATGATAAATCAAGGATCAAGAATCCTATGAAAAGACTTCTCCAGAGACGTTATTATGGCAGGTTTACTGAGGAAGACCACTGACCTTGTGGGATTGGCTGTATAACACTCTACATAAGAGGTTAAGAATATTGTACACAAAGATCCTTGACATTCTTGAGCAAATTCCTAAAAATGCAACATATAAGAAATACACAGAACAGATTACAAATGAGAAGTTGGGTATTGTTAAAGTGGAAACAGATACTAAAATCTAGAAGATCGGCTTCAGGTTGGCATTATAGAAGAGGTGATACTTCAGGCTGAAAATTAACTAAATACGCACAAGAAAACTGATACAGTGGAAACCATGGGAACCATTAGTTGGAAGAGCCTTCTGCCAACCAGTGGAAAAGGCCAATATAATATTTGTATGTCGATGGGAAACTGATGTAATTAAGTATTCTATAAAATTTAAAATGGCTCTATGTTATTGACATTTTATAATCAAGAAATCTGATACAGGAGATGTTTAGAAGACTTATTAACATTAGAAACTATACTGATCAGGACACGTGAGTCAAGGTTTTTTTTTGTCAAGTATGCACTCAAGTTATTTCAGGGATGGTATTTAAACAGTTTATGGGAAGATCTGAAAGTTAATTGGAAAAATTCCTATAGATACAGAAGCCATATTCAATAAAGAAGAGTTTTCAAGTGGCACCTTCAACACAATCAAACAGTAAAGATAAACAAATTTATCAGTTGCTGTTTCAAGTAAAGTAGTTGATTATATAATAATAAAATAAATAAATAGTAAAATAATAAAATTAATTAATTAATAATAACAAATAATAAATAATAAAAATAAATAAAATAATAAAAACCACCAAATTGGAATTCATTGTAATAGTTGAGAAATTGACTTCATATTTAAAACAAAGGTTTCTTGTTTATAGTGGTAGTTGGGAACTTCCTTTCCTCTCACTTGAAAAAGTTTGTTTTTTGACATTTAAATTTTCTTGATAACCACATGGCCATCAGACTAATGGTAAAATTTTTGTAAAACAAGACACATTAAGAGTTCCTAAAGTTTATATGTCCTATGGGTAGATATATCAAAACATCCTACATGTATCATAACTTCAAAGTGGAATCTCACTAGTTTTCACTGTTTCTAGTATGAATACAGGTGTTAGATGTCAAGAGAACATTCAGAATGAGCAAAAACTTATATTTTTCTTTCTTATAGATTTTTCCCCTTATAGAATTGTAAAAGAAATGCTAAATAAACATTTAAAAAACTTTTCTATAATAAAATATTAGGTTTATATTCCCCCAAGTTTCTAAAATATAAATTTAGTAATTTCTAATAAGTTTCTTTTAATTTTTTTTTAATTTTTAATTTTTTTATTTTATAATTTAATTTTATTCATACTTTAGATTTTACAGTATAGGCAAATGGTTATTGGAGAACTTCCTCCCGAACCCCCATTGATGACCCCATGATGACTCTGGCCCCTCTCCTTGTTTTGTTTGTTTGTTTCTAAATAGTTCTAAGAAGGCTGTGTTATTACAAAACCCAACCTGATTAGTATCTTGATTTTTTTTTAACTTCTTGTTCAGTAACTAATGAGAGTTTAGTAAGTAGTGTGCTTTTGAGTAAATAAAAATGTAGGGTTTTTTTTCACATATACCCCGGTCTTTTTTCTAACCACTTTATAGAGATATAAATAACATATTACCTTGTATAAGTTTGTGTATAATGTGATATTCATTTTACTATGTACAATTTGTGTAGAATTTAATATTCATATACACTGCGAAATGATGACCATAATAAGGTCTGCTCACATCCATCACTTCACATAGTTCTTATTTGGGGAAGCACAGGGAGCTCAGAACTTTCCAGATGTTCTCTCCTAACAATTTTCATATTTCCAATACAGTCTTGTAACTGAAGTCACCATGTTGTAATTAAAATCTGTATAATCTTTTTGTCTTTTATCAAGAAACTTGTGTTCTTTGACCCCTCCCCATCTCCACATTCCTCCCTTTCATCTAGCAATAGTCTGCTATCTGTTATTGGCATTTAGGGTTCTTTTTAAGATTTCTCACATAAGTCAGATCATACAGTATTTTTCTATTCTGTCTGAGTTGTTTTACTTAGCATATGCACTTAAGGTTTACCCATGTTTTTCCAAATGGCAAAACTTCTGTCTTCCTCACTGCTGAATAATCTTCTGTGTGTGCACATGCACATATGTGTGGTGTGTGTAAGTTGTGAAGGTATATATCTTAAACCAAAGTTGTATTCTTAAAACCTAGAAATTTGCAATGTGGCAGGATTAGGACTTTACTGATACTATCCTTTTTCACCAATGTTTTCTTCAAAACTTCCATTTGAACAAAAATCTTCAAGCATAGTTTTATGTTTTCTTATGTAGTAATTAATAAATTAGAAAATGTTTCAGTTCTTTTATAATGAGGTAATATGTATATCATAAAAGTTTAATGAGTTGCAGAAAATTGGGAAAAACAAGAAAAATCCTAATCATTTAAAATATTTTATTTATTCCTTTAACATGCATATTTGAGACAATCAGATTACAAACTCTGTGTGTCTTGACAACATTTAACCAAACAGATTAGAACACAATTCTGACCTGTAGAGTTTTTTGTTTCCAAGATGGGGATTAGCTAATGAATTGTCATCCAAATGCTTGCAAAAATTTGCAGTAGGCTTTTGTTCACTTTTGGTCATAACTATACCCAAGTAGTAAACTACAGGAATATATATATAAATCATACATAGTAATTGCACACTTTTTCATAACTCTATCCAAATACTCATTTCAAAACAAGTGCCATTTTTAATGCAGTAAAAGATGTTCATATATTTTAACTATTGTTCTATTTCTATGCACCTACACTTCTGACAGGGAGCACACTACAGGCAAACTGCCCCCTGAACAAGTTTCCCAGAGCTTTCTTTGTCACATACTTTCCTCTGTTGAGTGAAACATGAATATATTAGATGCAGGCTATTGCTTTGGTCTGGACTAAACTTACCTCACTTACCTCTTTACCTCATGTCTCCACCCCAAGGGAAGGTCTTTATCAATCTCACCCAGAATTCCATTTTCAGTGCTACATATAAACTTATAACTGAAAATACATGTGCCTTAGTTACAAACCAAGTGAATAGCTGTATTAACTTGCTTTTTTATTCTTTTCAGTTGTGAACTGAAGCTTCACACTATATGCAAGCTTCCCTTATTTATTTCCTTCCCTCCACAGAAACTGACTTAGCAAAGGATTTAAGCATAGACTTAAGCAAGTGAAGGTGACTGGAACCAGGCACCCTGAGTTCAAATTCCACTTCTACCACTTTCTTTAATGGTACCACTCTTTCTTTATTGGTGTGACTTTGAGAAGTCACTTCTTTGTGTTTTAGTTTTTCATCTATTGAAAAAATATATATGGATAATAACCTACTTCACTAAGTTGTCATAATGATTATTTTAATTCAAGTAATTAGAGCTGGACCCACCAAAGAGAAAGCTAGCAAATGTGGTCACTTATTCTTCCACATCATAGGATCCTTATTCAGGATGCAAGTACAAGTGATTCATGGAATATTTGAAGATGCTAAGATGCTATATTTAAGGGAAAAATCATACTTTTTAATTGATAAGTATTTTTGTAAGAGACTTTTCTTTTTAACCTCAAGCACTGATAATTATGGGAGCTTTTTATCCACACAAGTTCATCTAACTCAACAGTATACGTTCGGTGTGTAGCTTGTGTTCATAATAACCACTTAATTTTAGTGATTAATGAAACAGATTCTTAGTGCTGTAGTTCTGTGGGAAATGTATCTGACAAAATGTTCATGGCTTTATAAGCTCTTCTCTCAGCATCTCATCTAAGTGGAGCATTTGGCAGGGATAACTCCAAATCAAACAGGGTTGCTTGTTCTGCCTTCACTCTGGAGATGACACTTATGAAGCGAAGAACATGCTATAAAGCTTGTATGTCCAAATTCCAAGGATAATTAAAAGTTGGTGGTGTTAATTTTCTGTAAATTGTAGATTATTCAAAACTGAAAGGAAGCTAGATTTTTTTAATCCATCTTTCTTTTGTCAGATTAAAAAAAACTGCAATATAAACTTTATTCCTCCCAATTTATGAAATGGCTAATTAAGTTGTATAAGATCATGCATTAAGCATAAAAGAGCCAGATTTCCATTTATAGAAAAAGGAACCATTGCACAAAGTTGGTGGGACTGCAAACTGATCCAGCCTCTATGGAAAACAGTGTGGAGATATCTTAAGCTTTTAAAAACTGATCTATGGTTAAGTAATTATCTTCTAAGTATCTACACAAATAATGCAAAAAAATCAAAATGATAGATGCACTCCTATATTCCTTGTTGCTCCTTTAAAATAATAGGTCATGGAAACAACTTAAGTGGCCAATGACTCATGAGCGGATCAAGATGACATAGTATATATGCAAAATGGAATACTACTCAAATATTTTTTTTAAATCAAAGCTCTATTTGCAACAACATGAAAAATTCTGGAAGGGATAATACTAAGCAAAATAAGTCAAAAGGGGAAAGGCAAATACCAGATGATGCCAATAATATGTGGAATATAAAGAAAGCAAAACTATAGACAATGCTAAACCCTAGAAATCTAATTGCATCATTGAGGCTACCAAACGAGAAGGTGGGAAACAAAAGAGAGTCAAGACCCAGTGGACTATCGTGGATGGTTGTTGGTGCTTTGTTGGTGGATGTGGTGTGGTGTGGCATATATCTGGAGACCTGTGAAACTGTACTCCTCAATCATACACAGTATTGTTAATCAACTCTTTCTCAAAGAAAAAAAATACAATTTTTAAGCCCATCCCTGAGCAGGCTGAGTTGCAAAACTGGCAGTTTTCATGTCATACAGGAACCTCACATTTTCCTACTTCTTAGTCAAGTTTAACAGATCTACCAGAGCACTACCACCAGGGAGCATAATGTTTGCAGCTTCTTTTTAGACCAAATATATGCAAGTGATGCTTCTAGCTCTTTCACTTAGGATAAGTTTGTTTGTTTTTCAGAGTTCACATTACAGTTATCATGAGTGAGTGTATCTATTCAGACTGCTAGAAGTTCCTTGTATCAAACATTATAAATACTATTTCATAGACAATTAACACCATAATCATTGGGTAAATAGTTAAGTGTTAAGGTATGTCTTCTAGCTCAAGCAGTCTCTGTTCAGGTGAGCATCATGCGTTCAAGGGCATTTTCCTGTTTCCAGTGAAATGGTCATGGAAAGTTTTGTTTTTATTTGATTTGCTCACATTAACCTGCAGTCATATGTTTTAACATTGCATATCCCACTTTTTAAAAACAATGCTTTTTAGAGTCTGTTTCCTCTCTGTTGGATAACTTTTTTGCTTCCCTGAACAAGTTTATATTATTTATTTACATTTAAAAGAACAGACATATTAGGAAAAGGAGAAAGAAAAAGAGGCACCTGCATAGTCACAGGAGGGCAGGAGCGCTGCCCAGACTAATTTTAAAGTATTCATTTTAGACTTTTAAATGTGGATTGCTCAACACATTGAAAGTGGACATCTACTTAAGGAAAGTTACCTATCATTGACAAAATTTTCATTAAAGATGGTCACTTTTAAAATTGCCCACCCACCACAGTGAAAGGCATGTCATTATCAGTTCTAGCAGAGGGGAGAATGTCTCAATGAATCTGCACCTCTACCTCCCTCTGTGTTAAAGAGATTGCAAATGACAAATGGATGGTGCTAGCATCTGGATAAGTACTCAAACACATGGTCAAATATCCAAGTTTCCCCAAACATCTGGATGTTTGGCACCTTCTAGATAGAGCGTATGTTATTTGCTGGTTTTGCTTCATGTAGCAAAGCAAACATGGGTTTACTGTTTCTTTGAACAATGAATCAATTCCTGAAATGTGTACAAATTCAATTTAGGCGGATCTAATTATATCTTAAGTGCACTAGTGGAGCTTACTATTTAAAGAAAAATCTGTAGTGTATCCTTTTTTGTAAAGTGAAGAATCTCCTTGAAGAGCTAATAGCAACTACATAATTAATCTGTGTTGCATGCCTATTTTCTTTTTCTAATCTGGGTGCTTGTGGGTTTTTTAATAGTGGTTTTTTTTTTTTAACTGCTATATAACCATCTATTATATAACATGACATTGAAGAAATAGAGATAATGTTGCCATCTGTCAATATTGGGAGGGGACTAACCACAAACATATTTATTAGTCTTTGCAAAGTAAAGAAGTTTGTGCATAAAATTATATGGATTTGCTTGGACTGAGGTTACACTAAATCTTTCCATATAAGTATGTTAAACATTGTAAAAGAGGGTAACAGGGTGAAAGGATAAGAATCCATTTGCTCATATTAAATTTTATGTTTGCAATGGAAGTGATAGTGTGATATATTAAGCAATCAGATATGAAAAATGAGCAATGCTTCTTTATGTCTCTCACATCCTATAATTTGCTGCAGAAAGCTCTCAGAATATCCCAATGAGCACTGAAAACTGCAATTATTTTTTTTTCTTGACTTTCATCAAGGAAAATGCAAATAAATTTTAAAATGATTCATGGGGACTGACGACCCTCATCAATCTACTGTTGACTAAAAAGAAAAAGCAGGAATAGTTTAACACCTACACTGAATCTTAACTAAGGGATAATAATATAGTACATAAGTTGCCCCTGTGAAAAGTATTTCAGATATCAGAAGAAATCGTTGTTTGAGTTAAAGTTAATGAAACTGTGCCTGAAAAAGACCGTCTGTACAAGTAAGGAAGGAAAGAACTTTACACATTTCTGATGTAAGCATTGCTGTTTAACCAAGGAGTTTCATCTACATCACAGAAATTCTCTGTTCAATTTTGTTTTGAGACTTGACCAGCAGTTCAAAAATATCATTTGCACTATCAATGAGCCATACTCAGTCTGGCCCACCTGATGATCCTCCGTGTACCTTATAAAGTACTACAAAAAATATATTCAACAGAGAGAGAAAGAAACAAGGTGATATGACAAACATTAGAGGGCCTCTTGAAAATAAGAGTCAAGATAAGATGGTGGGCAATAAGAACAAGATCCCCCCTTCCCTTTACCACCTTTCCATACTTAAATCATTTCCATCACTGAAGACCTGGATCAAACACCCCCTCCTTCCTGAAATAAATGTTTCTTACTGCAAACTTCGCTAAGCACCATCTACTTGATATTGTGTCTCCTTCATTATTCATTTATTTGGGTACCTGGGATAAACAGGCTTTCTTCTAGGAATTGAGGATAAAGCAATGAACAAAAAAGGATAAACTCTGTCCTCATGGGATCATATTTACTTGGGGAACACATACAGGAAACAAATTAGCAAACCAATACATTGAATGTTATAAATAAGTGTAAACCAGGAAAAATAATAGATAATAAAGGACTATTCAGACAGCACGTTTAGAACAGTTCACATAAAGGGGGATGTTGTAGCAGAGACTTCAATGAAGGGAAGCAATAAATCATGCAGAGAGTAGGACAAAAAACTTGCCAGGCAGATGGTGCTTCCAGGACAAAAGCCTGGGGTAAGAGCATACCCGCTGAGCCAAGGGAAGGCAAGAAGAACAGAGCCCTTTGAAGGATAGTAAGCCAAGGAGGAGAGGAGAGAAAAATGCAGCACCAGTTGGACTTTGAATGTCTTGAGACTAGAGTCCAGAACTGATTCAGCAATAGCACTCAATGCAGTGGTATCTGGTGGCAAATTATCAATAAATATTTAATGAAAGAAGGCCAGTTGTTTAATTATACACCATTAATTTTGAAATTTTCCTAGCATCATGAATATGGTACCAAATTAAAACAAGTTGTAGAACCTGACTTTAGAATGAACTGGAGTGGAGGAATCATAAGATTGAAGGCATTTAGGAAACATTTAAGTCATTCATGTGCAAAAATATGGAACCCTAAACAAAACAGAGGCAGTATGTCTGTAACAGACTGTTCACAGAATTGAGATGGCCTGCCCCTTTCATGCTATAGAACTCCAAATCGCTGTCTCCTGCCTCATTTCACACAATCTTTGATCTCTCTGCATGCCACAGGCTCTTCCATGCAGATGTGGAAGAGGGTGTAGTACTTGCTACTTCTTTGACTTCATAGTTATAATGACTGGAAAACTTTAAAGTTGGTTACTTTAGCCCTTGTAGCCTTACTGTTTCTCTGATTTCTCTATGTGTACATCTTGCTCTGATCTCTGCAGTCCAACTGTGCATTTCCCAGCTGGTGTCTGATTCCATGTATTTCCTTAGACTTCCAATTTTTTTGCTGTGTGCCCCCTCTCCTATTTCTCCAGGACCAGTCTTTTAACTCACTTCAGTTTTAATTCAAATGTATATTAAGTGCTTCCTACCTGTCAGCCTCTGTGCTGGGAATGGAATCCTAAATACGAATATGATATTGTCCTAGTCTGGAAGTAGATTTAAAGCATGTTATTGTCTACACCACCAGCTATCTCATAGCAAAAAAAAATAAAAATAAAAACTTTAAAATCATAAGACAAGAGAAAGACATAAAAGACATAAAAGGAATCCGAATAGGGAACGAAGAAATAAAGTTATCATTATACGCGGATGATATGATTCTCTATGTAGAGAACCCAGAAAAATCAACAGAAAAACTGATTGAAATAATAAACCGATTTGGTAAGGTAGCTGGATACAAAATCAACATGCAAAAATCAACAGCATTCATATATGCAAAAAATCAAACAGAAGAAGAAGAAATTAGAAAAAACACCCCATTTACCATTGCACCAAAGAAAATCAAATACTTGGGAATTAACCTAACAAAAGACGTAAAAGACCTATACAAAGAAAACTATAAAACATTCTTAAAAGAAATAGAAGATGATGTAAAAAAATGGAAAGACATTCCCTGCACATGGATCGGAAAAATCAACATCATCAA
>PVHY01022132.1:0-22867 GCA_004024945.1 Uropsilus gracilis
GCCGGAGCGACCTGATTCTCATCAGTAACAGCAGCTCTGAGCCAGCGTCCGTGGTTCCAGCCGGCCCCTCGGCCAGCCCTGTCCCTTTGGGGGTGCAGGAGCAGCGCCTCGCCCTCCCCACCCCTCCCCCGCGCCAGTCATGCTGAGGGTCTTCATCCTCTACGCAGAGAACGTCCACACCCCGGACTCGGACATCAGCGATGCCTACTGCTCCGCGGTGTTTGCAGGTAGGAGGGGCCCGGGAAGGGGGCTCAGCTCTGCACCCCAAAGAGTTCCAGGGGCCAAACTCCTTGCCCTTCACAGACTGCCTGTGCGTGTTGCCAAACACAGGGCCGTGGGGAGGAGGACTCAAATGGAAACTGAGGCAACCAGAGAGAAGGACGTCAGGAAGCCTCCGGGGCTGAGGGCTGGAAGGCAGGCCGGCCTTTCCCCTCTTCTCCAAAGCTCACCCAAGAGGCCTGTCAGCCCCAGGCGCCAGGCTCTGCGCTGAAGGCGCCTCTCCGGCCTGGCTGGGTCCCAGGCCCATTTATAAATAGGGCTCTTCCCTCGGTCTTGGGCCTGGGTGGCTGGCTGTGGCTTTGGTGCTCCATGAGAGTCCCACAGGCCTGCAAGGGGGCAGAGAGAGGTGCAGCAAGCCCACCCTCACTCTGGGAGCAGCTGGCACCCACCAGCCCTCGGAATGTAGAAGTCCTCGCAGGACCTTGCAAAGTCCCTGTCACCAACTGGGGCATGTGGCAGCTGCTGTCTGGAGGGAGGTGTCTCAACTTTCACACTGGGGCTCCCTAGAGCAGGGAGCTGGAGCCTCCCACAGGAAGTTCTTCACAAGGTTATGAGCCTGTTTCTCCTCCCAGAGGTGAGGTCTGGCCTTGTTTGTGCCCCTGACCCCCAACCTGGGCACTCAAGGCCAAGCTGAGCCAGGCCTATAAACTCTGGATTTAGAGCCATCCTCAAGCAGGACTGGGGGAAAGCGTGCGAGAACCTCGCCACAATCTCCCTGTGCTTTACACGCAGCCACCCTTCCCTGTCACTCCACTTCTAGCCAGAGAGCCAACTTCTAATCTGCCTGCATCCCCGGCGCCCAGAAAGCATGGCCTCCGTGAATCCCTGACCACCGGCAGACATACCTTTTCAGTGTCACGAGCTTCTGGGTCTACGTGTTCCCAGACATGGCTGAATGTATGTGTCCCTGAACAGATGCACACCTGGAATGGCAGGTGTCACCTGCCGTCTTGGAAGGAGGGAGGCCCAGAGAATGGTGGTGTGTCCACAGTGTGTGGTGCTTGCGCTCCCTCCCTCTCTCTGGGCTGTGGGATCTGGGGCTACTGGAGAAGTCACTGAGTAGGCCTGTGGCCTGGAAAGTGTCATGGACCAAGAGAAGGGACAAAGGGCAGCGGGAGAAAAATACTCTGTGCTCACTTTTCCCTCTAAGGTATTACTTTGACTTGTTTGGGACCGGTTTCCTATAGTTGCTTCAGAGAGTGAGTTTTGTCAAGCTGTTTCCGGGAGGGAGGTCACAGGCACCAACTGGAGGCCTCGCACTTCCTGTTCATCCTCAGCTCTGGGCAGGCCTCACCTGCAGGGCCTCATAGCCTGTTTGGGGGGGGGGGTAGGCACCACCTTGCACAACTCCAGGAAGCAAGAGCTACTCAGTCAGTTCATATTCCCTGGTTCCCTGGTGCTGGGAGGGAGGGAGGGAGGGAGGAGGAAGGGTGCATGAAATAGCTTCCTCTGGCTCCACTACCCTCCCCCACTCACAGTCATCCAAGGACTGAGCACACTTAGCAAAGCACTTCCTAGGGAGTTCCACAGTGCAAACCCCCCTGGAACCCCTGCCTCTATTTTCAGGGGCTGGGGCTTCTCTGGAGTCCAGACAACCTGATGGGATTTTCTCCCACCTCCCCTGATCACACACCCCCTCATCTGACACCCCTCCCCCCAAACTTAAATGCACTTGCCTCATGTTGGATCCACCCCCCCTCGGCCCTTCCCATCCCCAGGTCAGCTCAGCATCTTAGTAAGAGACAGAAAGGAAAGAATGATGAGTGGAAGCACTTTCTAACCTCCGCAGGGCTCTGATTACATGGACGCTGCAAATGTGGCCTCCCTCCTGAATCTGCTATTGCAGTCCCAGGACTGCCTTTGAAAAGGCTTCCCATCCTCCATCTGCATCTCAGAGGGAGCCCCATCTCCCTTCACCCTTGGGGCAGGCTGCAGTCCTACCTGTGGTCTCTGCCTGGGTCCTCTGGGTGGCTTCCTCCTTCCCCGGGGAGAAAGGAGGTGTGCTGTCTGCTGGTTTGGGTGTCCCCAGCTTGCAGAGGGGGCTGGCTGGAACCTTCCTCCCCTTCTCCCCCATCCCACCCCCTCCCTGCCCCTCATCATGGTCATCACAGTCACTTCCAGGCAGTCATGGGGAATGCAGTCCCTCCTCCTCAGCCCTGGCCACATTCCACCTCCCACACCAGCCAAGTTCCTTAGCCATGTCCAAATTTGGCCACTCTGCGCATGTGGACCTGCTTCCCCACCCTCCTCCCAGCTGGGGCCAGGTTGGTGAATGATTACACAGAGCGCCCTGGTCTCAGGGATACACTGCTGTGCGGAACACCCTTCTGGGAAGCCTTCTCTTCCCAGCTGGCCTGGGTCTGGCTTTCTCCCACCCTCTGGCTTGGGGGCCTGTACGGCCCTGTGTTTGGTGCTGTGATACTATCCCATGGTGATGCTCAAGGCGTGTCCATGCATACATCCACTTCATGCACACGCAGCTGTGTGTGTGAGACCACAGGTAGGGATAGTATCCCCTTTACCCAGGAGCAGACAGGCTCAGAGATGTGCAGGGGACCGGCCAAGGTGACACAATGACCAGAACACAACATCCCACCCCCATCATCATCAGTGCTCTGTTGTTCTCAGCATCCACGGCTCATGCATGAGAAAATGCTTTGGGAAGCATACCATACGCTGCCCACACCCAGGCCGCCCTGGACCTGAGCCAGGCCAAGAGAAGACTGTACTTGGGGTCCCCCGCATGGGGCTGAGTCAGAGTGGGGGCTGCAGGGATCACAGATGAGACAAGTGACCCAGTGTCGAGGATTCTGATTCTGAGTGTGTATCATTACCAGGGTAGAGAGTGGACTTCAGTTAAGTTCAATGCTTCATTACATATGTTTCATCTTTATTTTTTTAAAGTGTTTTATGGTATGGAAACCATCAGACTGCATCCTTTCCCTCTACCTGCCCCAGAGAAGAAGGGAATTTTTCTTGAAAACACTACAGTCATCCCATAAAAGAGAGACATAAGTGATAAGATGCCTACTAGATGCTGGGCTAGGTGTTGTCTTAGTTGTTCTAAAAGAACTCATTTGATAGGAGCATTCCCATGTGCCAGTAGTAATTTGTAGCCGGCACTATGGTATCAGAAAATAATAACTATAGACACTTAATCCTCCTAGCAGCCATATGTGGCTACCACCCCTTTTACAGATGAGAACACTGAGGCACAAAGAGGGTAAGTGACTCACTGGTAGGTTGCGGTAGAGTCAAGTCAGGCATCATGGATCTGCACCCAGAACCCTGTCTTCAATGCTCAACCATTGCCTATTATTCTTAGTTTTGGTTTTCAAGGTGCCAGCAGTAGAAGGCAGAGGGACAGGATTTGAACCCAGGACAACTGGTACCAGGAACCCAGTCTCTGCACGTTGCCCCTGCACACCACTCACATTGGTTCTTTCCTCCCCGGGCGCAGACTCCTCATACTTTCTCCGATGTGGATGGTGCTCTCTTGTCTCGGAGGGGGTCTCGCCCTTCCAGACCAGCCTCTCTGGAGCTCCTGGCATCAGTCAGTCACAGTTGGTGTGGGGTGCTCCCTCGACGGGGTTCCCTTGTGCAAGCCATCTGGCATCTTTCTGGTAGACTTGTGGCTTCATAGGGTCTTCAACTGAGACCAGGGTGTCAGATCAGGGTGCACTGAACAGATATTCTGCGGCCTCTGCAGAGGGACCTAGAGTCATTGAACCCCAACTTTAATGACTCCAGCATGCAGTTGGATGGAGGAGCTCAGGTCCTGTTCCTTTTGGCTGCCCCAAATAAATGAAGGAACTTATCTGTCCACCTGATGCCTGCCTGTGGCCCTCCCCTTGGTGCTAGGTCTTTCTCGGAGTAAATATCCTTGCAGCAATTATCCAGAGACGCAAACCTTCCCCATCTCTCTCCCTAAGGCCCGTTCACTCTCTCTGTCACCCACAGGATGGTCTCCTTCCAGATCGGTTAACTAGGATGAGCTTTTAGCAGGGAGAGCACTAGCATCTGGCTACACTCACTGTGCACCACGTGCTCTGTGCAGATGCCAGTGTTCAGTTTAATCCTCCCAGCACCTTGCAAACGTGACTCGTGGGCCGCTCAACAAGACACAAGGACTCCGACTGAAGTTCAAAGTTGCAGGCTTATTACTGGTGCGCCAGGGACCCCAAGCCAGATCGGCAAGAGAGACCCCAGCAGTCTCTGTGACAACTTTTGATAGGGCAAAACCATCACCGTCCCTATTGTGAAGCCAGCAAGCAGAAGCAGGTGTAGGACATGTTCCGACGGACTCATAATGGTGGGACACGTTCCCATAACTTCCAGTAATGCTGACATCCATCATCTACCAGGAAGACAATGCTGGCGTCCACCATCTATCAGGTGGACAAGACCGTTGTCAGGAACACCCAGGAATAAGGGGGGGGGGCAGAAACAGGATGTGGGACCAGCCAGCCATGGCAGGTACTTTCCACCGAGGGCAGGGAGAGGACACTGGCTTCTACATGGAGGTTTTAAGCAAAATGGAGTCACTTTGTTAGCCTGTTCCCAGCAGCAAAGTGTCATTTTCTTGATTTCACAGAAGCAGACAGAGGCTGAGAGGTCCAGTGACATGCCTCAGGTCTTGCAGAGAGGAAAGAGACATGAGCCCAGGATGGGTTGACTTCTTGCTGAGAGCAGTTCTCTCGTGGGTGGCCCCTAACTGTACCCTGGGGAGAGTGACCCCTGCCTGAGCACACCACACCCCTGTGGCCATGCAGGCACCTCCTCATTCACCCTGCATGGTCAGGTGGGAGCATCCGTGGGACACAGACTCTTCTTGTGAGGGCAGAGGCGGAGGAGGCATCCAACCGTCACACTCCGGGAAGCTGTGGGACTTTGGCGGAGGTGCCCTGAAGGAACAAACTCACATGCAGAATGTTTATTTCAGGGCTGATTCCACTGAGGGATCAATGTCTTTTGTTTCGGGGACATCTTGTATCAGAGTAGGAAAGAATCAAAGTCCAGATGTGAGGAGGAACCACGCAGGGGAAGCAGGAGCCCATTCCTGGCTCTCTGGGGCAAAGCAGCCAACCTCTCATTTGGGATTATCTGTAAACACCTGTGTGGGGCTACACCAATGGGACAAACTGGGGACCTTTAGTTCCCACACCTTTCCCTCTGTGGTCCGGAAAGTCACTGCCGTCAACAATGACACTGTAAGAAAAAACTGGCTCATTCGCAGACCTAGCTTCAAAACTGGGCTTCTCAGTCCTGTCACCTGATGAGAGCTCCTATGCCAGCCCTGTCACTAGGGGGGGCAAGAGTTGCCCTTATCTGCAGCTCTAGGAGGGATTAGAAGTGAGCCCTAGAGGATGGTGGTATGAACATGGCAGTCTCTTATGCACATAATAGCTGAGGTGTAAATAGTTCTGGCTGGTAACGTTCTTGCCTTCACCGCTTCCCAGGCAGGCCCCCAGCTCCTTCTGTCTTCTTGCTCTTCTGTCCACTGACTCCATTTGGCAACATCATCTGTGATGACTCATCACAATGAGCTGGCATGTCCCTCCCCTTTAAGGGGAGCCATGTCATTGCAGACATCCCTTCTGCTCCTATAGTCATCAACAGGTGTCCTGGCCACAACTAGTAGTGAGGGATGCTGGGAATGGGGTCTTTTGTGGGTACCACTCGTGCAGGTAAAACTCTCTAGAAAATTTCTATGGGAAAAGGGGAGAAAATCTACGAGGAGGTGAGTTGAGGCCTCAACACACCCTCCATGACAGCTGCATGTCTGATGCACGACTCCCCAGAAGGAAGGCCCCCATTGAGTCTTAGGTCCCAGCTGGACATCTCCAAGTTCAGGGAGAAGTGCTGGAGTAAACAGCATCCAGTCAGGGAGGTTGCTGTGTTCCTGGCGTACAGCAGGTGTGAGGGGTCCCTATTCCTCGGATATAAGCCCGTGTTTGTAAAAGGCCCTTGGAATAGTCTTCTGGGAGCGTTAGACATGTCCCCTGTGGATTTCCTGGGCTGACTCTGAGGGGTTATAGTACCAGGGGTGATGTGCTGGGCAAAATGAACATGGGCAGCAATCATGGCAACTGTAAAAAGAAAATATCCCCCCCCAGGGGGCAGTACTGTCCTCTTTAAAAACCATGAACTTGGCCTCAGGAAGGGCTGAAAGGGACCCTGAAACACTAAGCACAATGGATTCTACACCAAGGAAGGCGAGCGTTTCCTTGCATAGGGAATACTTGGCCGACAGACCCTTTGGTCTGTCCCCATGTGGACCCATCAGCGTGGCTGGTGGTGTAGCACCGCCATCAATGTGGCTCGCTCCACCATCAATGTGGCTAGCTCCACCATCAGCTAGCTACCCAACAACGAGTTGTTCCTGACTAGGGTGACAAATGCTGAGAAGGACTTGTCCTTCTGTGTTGCTATGTGTGTGCTAGCCAGAGGGACTTGAACTTGAACTTGACCAGGAGGTCAGAGATGGCTTCCACAGGGACATGATGTTTAAGCTGAGGCCTGAAGGGGAAGTGGGTGACCCGTGAGGAGAGAGGGGGAGGCACTTGCAGGCAGAGGGGTGGCTGGGCTGGGAGCTGAGGGAGCTTAGCATGTCCCAGAAAGCCGGGGGGGGGGGGCGGGTACTGGGTGGCCTTGCCTTTTAGGTGGAGGGAAGGATTTGGGTCTAACCCACACATCTTTGAAGGGTTCTCACAGGGGTGTGATCTGATCACATTTACTTTAAGATCATCTGTCTACAGTGTGGAAAATGAGCCAGCGGTGGCCAGAGTAACTGTGAGGTAACCACTGAGGAGACCCTTAATTCTTTTTTTTTTTTTTTGAGACTAGGTCTCGCTATTTTTGCCTGTGGAATTGCAGGCTCACATTGCCCAGGGTACCACAGACTCAAGCAATCCCCAGCCTCAGCTTCCCAGGTAGCTGGGATTACAGGCGGGTGTCACCACACCCAGCTATGTTTTTGGGACTAGGTCTCTCTGTGTTGCCCCAGGCAGGTCTCGAATCCTGATCCCCAGTCCTAGCCACGACTCCATAGGCTGTCACAGGCACGTGCCACTGTGCCTGGTTAGACCCTTAATTCTTGATGTCCATTCATGCTCAAGCTGATCAATTACAGAGTTTATCTACTTCTCTATGCCAATGAGGCAGGAGAGGGGAGTTGGACTTGTTCAGGTCCCAGACTATCAGCCTTTTTCTTTGGGGGAACAATCGGGACACACAATTCATTCATCATGACAGGAGAGAAGGTAGAGTGATGCTGCTGGGGGGAGGAGGCTGGGAGTCCCAGAAACCTCCTTATTTAGTAAATAGGAAGCAAAACATGAGAGAGGCTGAGAGAGGCTGACCGTGGGGTGTTACAGGCTTGGGACGAGAGACCCTCCAAGAGAGAGGGTAGCTGAAGATTTATGTGGGGATAGAGGTTGGTTGCCCAGCAGCAGTAAGGATCCACCGGAGTGAGGGGTCACGGATATTGTGACCCAGGGCTGGCTGAGTTTGGCACCAACATCCTGAGTGTTTAGGGTTGAGGGCAGGAGTGGGCGGAGTTGGAGGTTGCCAGGATTATGGATTATGGTTTAGCCACACCAGGACGCTAGATTCTTAAAGTGAGAGAGGAGAAAGGGAGAAGATATTTTGTGGGGAGGAAATAGGTACAGATTTTAGGCTGAATGAAGAGAACCATGAGGATTTGGGAGGGGAGTAGAAGGCCAATGCTCTCCCTGGTGCCAGACGCTAAATTCCAGGTGGAGTGGGAGGGGGAGGGGAAGGGGAGGGCGAGGGGAAAGAAGGGGAACTGGGCAGGGTAGCTAAGACAGAGGAGGCTTCCCCTGGCTCCTGCTGTTGGCTGGCAGGGGCTCTCTCTTGCCGGTAGCAAGTCTGTCAGGGAGACACACTGCAGCCATCCACAGCTTTTAAAGACACCCCTGGAACCACTGCTGGAGAGTCATTGAGTTATAATGACTTAAGCCAGTGGCAACGTGGAATCTTGGGAGTTTGATGCTGACGTGTGATCAGCACAGAGGAGAAGAACCTTTTTTTTTTTTTTCTTTCGAGACTAGGTCTCCGCTGTTTTGCCCGTGGAACTGCAGGCTCACGTTGCCGGGGTACCACAGACTCAAGCAATCCCCAGCCTCAGTTTCCCAGATAGCTAGGATTACAGGCGTCCGCCACCACGCCCAGCTATTTTTTGGGGACTAGGTCTCGCTATGTTGCCCCGGGTGGGTCTCGAACCGCGAGCCCCAGACCCAACCGCGACTACATAGGCTGTCGCTTACAGGCACGCACCACTGTGCCCAGCAAGAATCTTAAAGGAGCTTTTGGATGCTTGCCAAGATTCTGAGAGTCACTACAAGAGAAATCCTATGTGGTGAAGGAAGGAGATTATTTTTTTCTTCAGAGGAGGGTCCACAAGCGACTCTGACTTGCACAGTGCTTCTGAGATTGTGAAGCCGGTTATTTCCATGAGCTTCGGCCAAGCGTAGGAGGGTGAAATCGCAGTGCGTATGCTTGATTCACCATTTAAAGTAAAATAACCACTTTTCTTTATTTGTTTTTAAGTCCATCAGTCGGAGAGCAACCGGAGATGAAACAGGATTCCTAAGATCATCTCCTGCAGTTACACGAAGGGGGGGGGGGTGCGGGGACCTGAGACTGCCGTTGGAGATGCGGCTGCTGCAGAGGCCTGCATGGGCACTGGGGGGACCCTGTGCCCCAGGGAATGAAATCCAGTTTGGAAGCTGGGCACAGTGGCACGTGCCTGTAAGTGACAGCCTATGTAGTCGCGGCGGGGTCTGGGGGTCCCGGTTCGAGTCCCGCTCAGGGCAACACAGCGAGACCTAGTCCCCAAAAATAGCTGGGCGTGGTGGTGCGCGCCTGTAATCCCAGCTACCTGGGAAGCTGAGGCTGGGGATCGCTTAGGTCCGTGGTACCCCGGGCAACGAGAGCCTGCGGTTCCACGGGCAAAAATAGCGAGACCTAGTCTCAAAAAAAAAAAAAAAAAAAAAAAAAAAAAAGAAAGAAAGAAAGAAAGAAAGAAAGAAAGAAAGAAAGAAAGAAAGAAAGAAAGAGAAAGAGAAAAGAAAGAACAAACAAAAAAGTCCCCCAAAACGAAATCCAGTGTGGGCACCGCGTCCGGGCACACGTGACCCCGGGCTGCTCCGGGGCAGTTCGCAGAGGCGGGTTCGCGAGGGCTCGAGCGCGGGCCTCCCGCTGCCCGGGGCCGCCTCTGCTCCCCAGACGGATAACGTAGCCCGGGCGCACCTAAGCGGGGACCCGACCCCGCAACCCCTTCCTCCGCCGCCAGCCCCGCCTGCCGCCCGGTCTCCCCCTCCGCGCCAGACTCGGGCGGCAGCGCTCCTCGCCCCGCATCCCCGCCGAGCGCCCTAGCCGCCGCCCGGACACGGGGAGGCGCCCTGGGGCGCGGCGGGCAGCTCTCGGGTCTGCGGCCCGGCCCCGGAGCTCAGGGCACCCCGGGTCGCCAAGCTTTGCTCCCCGCGTCGGCTGCGCCGCGGTCGGTGCCAGGCGGCGGCGACGGCTCAGCGTGGGAGGCTGGAGGCCCCCCGCTCCCGACGCCCGTCTGACCCCCGCCCCGCCCCCCTCCGCGGCGGGCAGGGCGGGCCCGGGTAGGGGCCTGCGGGAGGGTCCGCCCCGCGGGTGTCCGGTGTCCTCCCTGAAGCCTCTCCCGGGCGTTGGCGACTTGTCGGCGGAGGCACAAGGGAGGCGCGAGTTCCCTTCGGCGCGGCTGCTGCGCGCTCGGGTGCCCGGGTCCGTGTCCTGCCGCGCGCTGTGCGCGCCCCGCGCGCCCCAGCCATGCTCTGCTGCCTGCTGGTGAGGGCCAGCAACCTCCCCGCGGCCAAGAAGGACAAGCGCAGCGACCCCGTCGCCAGCCTGACTTTCCGAGGTGAGACCCCCTCTCCTTCCCCCGGCCGCCGCCCCAGGGCGCGCGCGCGCCCCCAGACCGTCTGCGCCCACTACCCAGGCCGCACCCCGCGCTCCGGCACTACCTTCAGTCAAGGCCAGTTGCTTCCTTTGTCAGCCAGGACCGCAGCCTCAGCCCTGTCGTCTGTAGAAGCGGTGATAAGGATTATCACAGTAGATGCTCTGAATTTTTGGAAAACCGAAAGTAGCATTAAATAGGTCAACAGCCACCACTTTTCTGAGACCGAGGGAACAGCTTTTCTAAGACTTTACTGGGCAGCGGGACATTGGAAGATGAATGAAGAATGAGGAGAGAAAGCTGGGCACGGTGGCGTGTGCCTTTATGCGCAGCCTATGGAGTGCGGCTGGGACTGGGAATCGCTTGAGTCCACGGGTTCCGGACACACCCGGGGCAACACAGCGAGACCTAGTCCCCAAAAAACAGTTGGGCGTGGTGGCGTGCACCTGTAATGGCTGAGGCTGGGGATCGCTTGGGTCCCTGGTACCCCGGGCAACGTGAGCCTGTGGTTCCACAGGCAAAAACAGCGAGACCTAGTCTTAAAAAAAGGAGAGAAATCAGAATCACATAAAAAAAAAATCTAGGCGCCCTTTGCCATGTATGTGTTTATTAAATACCTTCGTTCATCAGCTCATCCTTACTGAACCTTGGCCACGTGGAAGCTGCCATATCTCTGTTTAGAGGAAGAGGAATAGAATTGGACGAATAGGGCCGTGTTGTAAGGAGTGTGGAGGGGTGTGAACTACGCTTTCCCAAGTGCAGACTCTAAGCACCTGCGTGGTGTGAGTAGCAAGAGAGCATCTCTCTTTGGGGCCACCAGAGGCTCCACCACTCCCCTCCTCTTTGCAGCAGGCATCCTAACCCCACCTTCAAGGCAGACATTCCCACGGGAGGAGGTGTCTCAGGAGGGGGAAAGGGAAGAGGAAGAATCTGTCAAAATTAAGAGAAGGAACAATGGCTGTGAGTCAGGACCCCAGTTCTGCAAAGAAAGATAAATAAGGAGGGGAGAGAGGGTTTTCCTCTTGCCAGGAGGCATATCCTGTGGTTTTGTGGAATTGCAAAATATGTGTAACACAAACGATGGTGGAATGTGGCGGGAAAAGTGGTGTTTCCATGAGATTTTTTAGCTCGCATGATCTCTGTTGGTTTCTCTAAGCACCCCAAAATAATAGTAACAGCCATAGATGAAAGGCAGAGTGTGGCGGTTGAGAACTATGTGCAGCTGTTAATCTTTGTTATGGGGGGCAATTGAAAAGTATGGGTTGAATGAAGCCTGTTAGAAATCATTGCCATTTTCGTTAAGTGGAAGCTTCTTATGATACCCTATTTGAGGACCAGGTCCCTTATTCTACCTCATCCGTCTGATTCCTGTGTAGAAATTGTGGGGTAACCAATGGCTGGGAAAGAATTTCCCTTTAAAGATTCTGAGCACAGAGACCTAGAACAACCTAGGACTCATGGATGATTTGAAACTCTTTGGGGTCTGACCACAGCTTTCTTTCCTTAGTTCTGGAACAGTCTTGTGATAACTTTCCCAAACTTTGGGAAGTTGAATGATGTGTTCTGGTTAGTGGTCATGGAAGAAACTGCCAGTCCTTGGAGTGGGCAGTGCCCTTAACTCAGACCTACTGAAGACTCTCTTTGTTCTTACCATGGCCCAGATGCCCCAAGAGCATGCAAATGACTGTAATTTCTGCACCCCCACTTTTTAGCAATGCCTTATTACTTATTGGCACTGACAAGCCCCTAGCAAAATGGAAATATAATAGAAAGCAAAGTGTCTATTGAGAACCTACATGTCTTTTGAAATTTGACTGCAATGCCACCATCTCCAGGAAGGCACCTAGGATTGCTTTGGCTATCATCAGTGTCTTGTTTCTGGATGCATAGGATCTTGGTAGGTCAGCTAGCGTACTCACACAGCTAGCTTGTGCTCAGTTCTTGGCTTCCTGCTTAGGATGCTGTGACTCAGAGCATAACCTGTCCTGGTCATCAGGATGCCCAGCACTGAGCGGAAATAGTGCTTGGTAGTTCTTGTGTTCTTCCTGGCCCAGCCTGTGCCCCTTCTCCAGGTGCAGCCGAGAGCTTCAGGCAGTCAGGGGCAACGATCCTTTCCTGTTCCTGAGAATCCCCTAGGGAGTATTTTTGAAAGACAAATTCCTAGGTTCCCTCCATGGGGGTGCTGAGGCAGCTGGTCTGCGTGACCAAAGAATCAACACTGAAAACACTGAGGCAGGCCATTTGGGGCCACCCTTCGAGAGCAATGATCTGCGATGTGGTGAAAGGTGAAATGAACGTGGCTGCCCATGGGGTATCTTCATGCAAAAGTTGGGGGTTGACTTGATGCTTATGGAGCGAGCTGTTAGATTGTACCCAGAACTAACAACCAGCTAGGCTGGGGGGCTCAACCCTGATCATGCATCAGAACCCATGGGCAGCTTTATTTCATTTATTATTTTTATTATTTGTTTTATTTTACATCGTTATCTACCCCAGGGTTCTCCCTTCACGATATCATCTGGGAACCATCATGCTAGTCATTTGTGCCCCTCCCACCCCTGATTTCCCCCCTCCCCCTCTCATGCTCTATGCTTCAATTTTGCTGAGAGTTTTAAATTTTTCTTGTTAGTTTGCTTGTTTTCCCTTTTTCCCTCATATAAGTAGGACCAGCCACTATTTCTCTTTTTCTTTCTGGCTTATTCCCACTAACATGATTCCTTCTAGCTCCATCCGCACTGCTGTGAGTGACATAAGTTTGTCATTTTTTGATTGATGGGTCCTGTCCCATCGTGTACATAGACCACAGCGTTCTGTGGCACAGATGGGGAGCTTTAAAAAAGGCCAAACTTCCTGTCCCCTTTCTCAGAGCTAAACCTGTGGAGGTGGAGACCAGGTGAAGGTGTTTCTCATAAAATTTCCAAATGTTTTGGATGCGCAGTTAGGATTGAGAAACCTTGTGCCCACCCCCCTCCTGGCGCAGACAGATGCGTCTTGCTCACACAGAGGCTGGGTCTGCGCTGGGCGCTGAACTGACGTAGCCAGTGCCAAGTGCGCCGGGCTGGCCCTGCTCTTCCTTGCAGTTGTTCCCCAGGCATTCCAGCCTTGGATGTAATTTCAGGACCTGCCTCCCAAAATAGACCATGAGCTCTGGGAGACTGCACGCTGAGGGGACTTTTTGGGCTCCCAGAAAACTTCAGGGTTTTAGGGTGGAGGCCACTGGTGGATACTTACCATTCCTTCGTCCTTGAGTTAATTACTTTATTTATTTATTTTTTGAGACTAGGTCTAGTTATGTTGCCTGGGTAGTCCTGATCCTGCGGATCCTGGGAGCCTCAGCCTCCCAGGTAGTTGGGATTACAGGCTCCCACCACCGCACCTGGATGCTTTTTTTGAGACCAGTCTCACTATGTTGTCTTGGGTGATCTCGAACCCAAGAACTCAAGCGATCCCTGACCTCTTGCCTCCTAGCACTTGGATTACAGGTGCACACCACCATGCCCAGCTTTTTTTTTTTTTAGAGACTAGGTCTTGTTATTTTCCCTGGGATAGTCCTAAACCCGTGGACTCAAGTGATCCCCAGCCTCAGTCTGCCAAGGCTGGGATTAAAGGCATGTGCCACCATGCCTGGCTATTTTTTGAGACTAAATTTTGCTCTGTTGTGAACTCAAGTGATCCCAGGCCTCTTGCCTCCCAGTGCTTGGACTACAGGTGTGTGCTGCCACACCTGGCCTTGGGTTAATTAGTTACGGAAACAACTACGGATACCTGGGTCACAAGTGATCTTTTTGATGGGAGTCTGTAGGGATGGGCAGCTTCCTTCCCTGTAGCACTTATTCTCTTCTGCTTTGCTTTCCCTTTGATGGCATTGTTTGTGTCCTGTCATCCATGGGTTTAGCTCACAGAACAAGTATTTATTGAGCTCCTACTGCTAGCTGGGCACTATTTGAGGTGCTGGTGATGCATGAAAGAACAAAATCTTTTTCCTGAAAGTGCAATCATCTTATTTCCATGCAGGTTGCATCTCCTGTGTCCTCACTTGGAGAATTTTACCCTGCTTCTCCCAGGCTCTCCAGTCAGAAATCCGAGTCTCTGCTATGCCTTCCCTCCACCTCACCCCATCAGATCCTCTGCTCCTCCCTCTGTCTCTCTCCTGCACCTTCTTTCTCTCTTGTGGGTGTCTCCAGACTCTGGGCAGGAGCCTGGGGGATCTTAGCGAACCACCCGTTGATAAAGACACTCTTGGAGCCAATTGCTACTCACTTGTATAAGAGGATGATCTCACCTATATGCAGGATGTAGGGAAGATGAACAAGCAAAAGGAGAAGGGGATTTAAAGCTAACTGTCAGCAGAACTGAGGCATAGAGCAAGAGGGGGAAGGGGGCAAATAGAGGGAGGGATAGACACAGAGATTAAGATGATGGTTCATGGGTGATAACCATCCAAGGTGATGGGGGAACCTCAGGGTAGACAATGATGTAAAAAATATATATGTGCAATCAATTTAAAAGATGAAAAAACCAGCCTTTTGGCAAATGTACTACATCCTCAGTGTGAAAATGAGTGTATTAAAGAAAGGCATGAGGCAGAACTGATAAGTGGCTCAGAATTCTGATACTTTGAATTAACTTGTAAATGCTCTGACTTGTGTTCTCTATCACTCTCTCCCTCTTTAAAAACAATGCAAAGCCATGTGTGGTCGCGCACACCTGTAATCCAAGCACTGGGAGGCAAGAGGCCTGGGATTGCTTGAGTTCTTGGGTTTGAGGCTACCCAGGACAACAGAGCGAGACCTGGCTTCAAAAAAGCACCTGGGCATGGTGGTGGGTGCCTGTAATCCCAGCTACCTGGGAGACTGAGGCTGGGGATTGCTTGAGTTCACAGGACTGAGACTACCTCAGGCAACATAGCGAGATCTAGTCTCAAAAAAAAAAAAAGATGCAATTTAATCTTTTTGTTCTTGAAGTAATGGATTTTGGTTTCAGGGGTACCTCATTTAAATCATCATCTTTCTATAAGAAATTGTTGTCACTGCTGAAAGGTCAATTCTATCTTTCACCTTATAATGGACCTTTAGTCCGACTCAACCCATGTCCCTCTTTTTCCTTCTAGTGATGACTAATTTAGTTTACTTTTGTTTGAAAAATCAATTTTAGTCATGGCATTTAATATTCAAATATAGTACATAAAATATAAATGCATGCTTTATTCCGGTGGCTCCTGAGTAGGGTAATTTTGTTCTTTAGGGATATTGGGCAACATCTGGAAATGTTCTGGGTTGTCACCACTGGACTTGGAGAGGAGAGTTCAGGATGTTACTGTCATCGAGTAGGTAGAAACCAGGGCTGCTGTGAAACATCCTGCAGTGTTCCAGGCAGCCTCCACCCACCCCAGCAAAGAACTGTCCTGCCCAAAATGTTAGCAGTGCCAAGACTGAAGAGCTCTGCTTTAATGAATAAATGAGGAGGGTGTTCCCATGCATGTCACCCAGACCAAGAATTGAGCCTGACCCATTGTACCTTCTACCAGCAGAATCCCCTTCCTTCCTCTCTAGAGAGAACCCTATCTCATACATCTTTTTTTTCAAATGTTTGTAGATTTACATTTTCATTCCAAAATAAAACAGGGACATTTTTCTGTATCAGTAAATATTTTTCTATGAATTCTTTAAAATGTCTGGTATTTCATTACATGGGTGCACCATCATTCAGTGAATCTGCCCTCCATTTAACATTTTTAGTTTTTACTTATTGTATGCTGCTATTGTGAGAAATATTCTGTACTAAATCTTTGCCTGTATGTTTCCTTATCTCTTTTGGGTAAATACTAAAAGTGACATTACTTTGTCAGAGATTATGAGCATATTTAAGACTCTTCTTCATTTTTCAAACAGCTTTCCTGGAAATCTGTACCGACTTGTACTCAGAAGAGTACAAGGGTTTATTTTCTGCTAACACAAAGCATTATAATGCTATTCTTTAAAGATTTTTAGGAAATATTTGCTATTTCAATGTTATTGCCTATTGTATTTATCTTTCACTGAATTGATTTTTAATTTGCTCATAAAGGGGGTAAAGTGTCTTTTTCTCAGTTAACTGTAAGTGCTCTTTCTATATTAAGGCTATTCATATTTTGTCATAGTAGTTCAAACATCTTCCTCAGTGCTAAGGGGCTTTTAGAGTGTAAAGACCCCTCTTAGATTGCATCTGAGTGTCCATTGCCAATGCATTCACCTACCACGACCCCTTACTGACTGCTTGTTTTCCTGAACAGTGAGGTTTTGGTTAGGCCTTAGAAAGAGTGGCATGCAGGTGAGAACAGTCGTCTCTGCTGGGCAGAGTAACAAGTGATGACTACCCAGTTCTTGGTTAATAGAGGTTTGAATCAGAACACAGATAGTGTGGTAAGCAGTCAAAGTCAGAGTCTATCTACCTAAGAAATGGAGCAAATCTCCCTGCAGCAGAAACGAAGGCTACCTTTTCTCCTTTCATTTGCTGCAGAATTTTGGTTGTTTGTCTGGTGCTTTGAGTTTCTCTCACTTCCTTTATCCGAGGGTTTTTTTCATGAGGTGTTCAGTGAGCATCCTGTACAGAACAAATCCTCAGTAAGTAGTTTTTAGAATAAAAGAGGAACTGCATCGGGTAAGGCTACCTGAAGGATCTGGGGGACCCTGAAACTTTTGACAGTATGTCCTGTCACTTGACTTATGGGCAGAAAACAGTCCATCTCTTTCTGGAAATCCAAAACATCTCTCTCTAGTCCACTTTACTCCCTTTCTAGGTGAGTGACATCACCAACACCCAGGCACCTGGTCAGAACTGAGATACCCTCTCCTTCCCCAGCCAGATATGACACTTGGACCCCAGCCCCACTACCTCACCATCCCCCACCTGTACTTATAGAAGTTGGGATCAAATACACACAATGCAAAACTTACAGTGTACCGCTTAGTGGTATGAAGTCCATTCACATTGTGGAAGCCCCACCATCATGCTCCAGAACTTTCTCTTTCCCAACTGAAACTCGATACCCAGTAATACCACCCCAATCCTTCCTCCCCAAGCTCTGATAATTGACTTATTTATCTTAGCATATTGTCCTCAAGATTTAGTCATGTAGTTCAGAAGTTCCCTCATTAAGGTGAAACAATACACTGTTTTATGCATAGCCCTCATTTGGCTTATCCTGGTCTTTGATGATGATATTTGTGTTGCTTATACTTTAGCTCCTGTGAGTAATGCTGCTGTGCACATGCGTGCAGAAACAGCTCTTTGACACTCAGTTGGGCTTTTGCTGTGAAACTGTTGCTCTCTTGGCTTCTATCACTCTCCAGCCGGGGTGCAGGAGTCCCCAGCCCCCCTTTCTCTCCATGCAGTCTCGGGCTTTGCCCCTTTGCCGGCTGCTAGCAAAATCCCTTAGCAGAATAGCTGAACTTTGGACACTGTCACTCTGGGCTCCCAAAGCCATAAAAGCAGAAGCTGCTGGTGTCACTCTGAGTCACGGGGCCAGTGCAGATCAGTATGAGGTGCACCACGCACGCAAGGAAGTGGATCCTGGGCAGTGGGGTCATCTTTGGAGACCACCCTATGAGGCCCTCTCCCCCACATTTCCTGCTCCAGGAAGCAAGGACTGCTTCTTTCTCAACTTGGATATGAGGACAGTGTGGCTGTGGTGGCTACACAAGGCTGGGGGTCCCTTTTGACCGATCCTGCCCCAGCTCCATGCTAGGCACATAACAGGTATCAGCGACTGTCTACACCTTTATTCCCCTTGTGTTCCTGCACGGGAGTCAAAGTCCCTTACTAGGGACAGCGCCTCACTTTTAGTACTAAGCTGTTTCACTTCTTAGTGCTTAAAAATTAAGATTTTTTTCCCCTTAGGGCTACTCCTTAATCTGAACCCCTTTATTCTATTTTCCATCCCCTGAATCTGATATTCTTGATGCCTCATTTAATTGGAATTCAGTAGCATTTGTCCTTTTGTCTCTGACTTACTTCACTGAGTGTAACATTTTCGTGGTTTCTCCATCAAGTAATATGTACTAGGATTTCTTTCCTCTTTGAGGCTGAGTGAGATTTCATCACAAGCACATCCCACGCTCTGTTTGTCATTCTTCCATCAGTGGATATTTGGACTTCATTGCGTGAGATGCAGTGTGGACTGAGCCATGATTTAGCTGCCTTTTTTTTTTGAGACTTAGTCTCGCTATGCTGCCTGGGGTAGTCCTGATCGCATGGACTCAAGTGATCCCCAGCCTCAGCCTCCCAGGTAGCTGGGATTACAGGCACCTGCCACCATGCCCAGCTGCTTTTTCAAGACCAGGTGTCGCTATGTTGCCCGGGGTAATCTTGAACCCGTGAACTCTAGCTATCTCTGGCCTCTTGCCTCCCAGTGCTTGGACTACACGCACATGCCACCGTGCCTGGCTTAGCTGCTTTTTCAAAGCCCTCTTGGAGAGGCATGAAAATCTCTCCCTTCACAGACTGTGCTGTGCCTCCTCACCGACAGTGCCAGAGTTAGAGTTTGTCTCCTCTGTGATCCCACCAGCTTGGAAGCATCCATTGTTGCCAGTCACAAAAGAAGTGTTTCGTCTGCTTTCCAAATGTATCATGACCTTGTCACTGTGTGTTTGGGGGGGCTGTCTTGGCATGGGAGGCTGTCAGCTGGCTCTGCCAGAGGTTGAGGTGCTGTCTTCCACACTGTACCCCCTGTGTATGCCTAGGCAGTGGGGACTAACTAGCACTCTGGGCCTCTGAAGGGACCTGTAGATGTGAGTTAGTCTTGGGGCTCAGGCCATGGGGTGTCACCCTGAACACTGACAGGTAGACTCACCAGGCAGTGAACGGGGGGCAGCAAAGTGGCTTCTCTGAGACGCTCAAGTATCGGGCAGTGTGGCGCCGCTCGGCCAGGTGGCCCTGGTGTTGACCCAGAAGCGGTGGGCTGTTTTCTTTTTAAAATTAATTAATTAATTGACCAATTAATTTTTTACATCATTGTCAGTTCTAGGTTCTCCCATCACCCTGTCATCTGTACACTATCATCTTAATCTTTTGTGCCCATCCCTCCCCCGATTTTACCCACCTCCCCCTCTCTTGCTCTATGCTTCAGTTCTGACAGTTTTAAATTTTTCTTGTCTGTTTGCTTGTTTTCCCTATATCCCGCATATAAGTGAGACCATCCAGTATTTCTCTTTTTCTTTCTGACTTATTTCCACTAACATGATTCCTTCTAGCTCCATCCATGTTGCTGCAAATGACATGATTATCTTCTTTGATTGACGAATGCTATTCCCTTTTGTCCATATACAGCTTTCTGTACCATTTGTCTGTTTGGGGGCATTTGGGTTGTTTCCATATCTTGGCTATTGTAAAGTGCTCTGATAAACATCCAAGTTCAGGTGTCCTTTTGAATTAGTGTTTTTGTATCCTTTGGGTAAAATCCCAGAAGTGGGATTGCTGGATGGAATGGTAATTTCATGATTAGGAATGGTAGCTCCATGTTTAGTAGTTTGAGGGTCCTCCACACAGCTTTCCAAGTGACTGGACCAGTTTACATTCCCACCAGCAGTGTAAGAGTGTTCCTTTCTCTACACATCCTTGCCAGCACTTGTTGCCTTGTGTTTTTTTGTTTTTTTTTTTTGATATGAGCCATTTTTGCTGGTGTAAGATGGCATCTTATTGTGGGCTGTCTTCATATCCTCACTTTCCTCCAATCTTGATGGTCCTCCTCCTCCCCCCACAGTTCTTGTTCCGTCAGCTTTGGCTCTAGCGGGGTCAGGTTGGGGAGCTACCTCTTTCCTTGGCTCCTGTCACTCAGTAGCCAATATGGCGATGCCTTTATTTTCCAGTTCTCTTTGACCATCTTCCTTGAAGGCCGTACCTTCAAACATCCGGACTGTTATCCATAAGATACATATTTTACATCAAAACATAGTGCACATGCATAAATAGGAGGGAAAATAGAACCAGAAATTTATTTTATTTATTTATTTTAATTTTATTTTTCTAAACTGATTGCACACACACATATTTTACATCTTTGTCTATCCTGAGGTTCTCCCACCACCTCATCACCCATGAACCATCATCTTAATCTCTTGTGCTCATCATCCCTTCCCTGATTTTACTCCCTCCCCCTCTCTTGTTCTATACTTTTGTTCTGCTGCTTTAAATTTTCCTTGTACTTTTGTTTGTTTGTTTGTTTGTTTTCCCTATGTTCTGCATATAGGTGAGATCATCCTGTATTTCTTTTTATCTTCCTGGCTTATTTCTGCTAGCATGAGTCCTTCTAGGTCCATCCACGTTACCACACAAATTTATCTTTTTTAATTGGTGAATATTATTCCATTGTGTACATACACCACAACTTTCTGATCCATTCCTCTATGTGCGGTATTTGGGTTGTTCCCATATCTTGGCTATTGTAAACAGTGCTGCAATAAACATCCGAGTACAGGTGTCCTTTTGAATTAGAGTTTTTGTAACTTTTGGGTAGATTCCCAGAAGTAGGATTGCTGGATAGAATGGCAATCTCTTTTTCAGTAGTTTGAGGATCCTCCACTCAGTTTTCCATAGTGGCTGGACTAGCTTGTAACCCCGCCAGCAGTATAAGAGAGTTCTTTTCTCTCCACATTCACGCCAGCACTTGTTGTTGCCCATTTTTTTTCATATGGGCTGTTCTTACTGGTGTGAGGTGGTATCTCATTGTATAACCAGAAATGTTAAGTAATAGTGCTTTTATGATGAAAGACATGTCATGATATTTTCTTCTCTACCATAGTCAGTCATGAAAAAGGTCTTCTGGTCAACTCCCTTCACAGATGCTATAGCCCCCTGATTGGTCCCAGCTTAAGAAGCACCACCTTATACCATGGGGAACTCTGGCAGAGGAGTCTGGGGTGGAGTGGCCTGGGGAAACGAGTAAGGGATTTCCTTGAGGGACAGAAAAGTCCCACTTGAGTAGGTTCATTCCTCTCCATTGAGTCAACCAGTTTTGTCAACCAGCCTCTCCCCAGGCTAAGGCATGGTTCTGATGGATGCCCCACCAGCCCAGCACAAACTCTGGAACTCGCCTGTTAAACTACCCCTGTGAAGTCATATCTCTTAAGACCAGAATTAATTACCAAGGACAGGGTAAGTCAACATCCATGATGAGGAAGGAACTATTTTCTTAACTGTTTCCTAATTAGCAGTGCCTTCCTTTTCCTTGGCGTCTGTAAAGCATGTGATTGTGTTAGGGGAGTGTTTTACTTCTTTTCTGTTCCTCGTTGGCACCGACCAATGACCCCCTCCCTTCATGTTATTCAAAGGCTCCCAGAGTTGACCTTTCTCATCAGGACTTAGTGGACTGACACTGAGGGCCCTTGTTGTCATCTTCAGAGAAGGCAGGAAGTAGAAAACATTCAGAAGACACTTTGCCAGGACTTGGTACGTTGACGCTGCTCAATTAACTTGAGTCAGGAGCCTTAGGAAGTGTGAGTCTCCAAGTGAACAGCTTAAAAGCCATGGTTGGAATTTTCCATGTGACAACTATAAGACTTGGAAGTTGATAGGGGAGGGGAAGTGAGATAGCACTTGACATCTCATATTGCCTCAAAACCTTATGAAACAGACACTCCTTCTTATCAGTTTACTATTGAGGAACTAAGGCCCAGAGAGGTTGTAAGTGCTTCCCAGGGTCACACAGTAGTGACTGTTTGAATGACTCCAAATCAGTGTGGCTAACATCTGCTGGGAGTTATCCCAATGTGGCTAACAAAGCAGGCCTGGACAAATTTTGAGAAAATAATTGTTGCCCCTTCAAGATGCTTTTCCATTATGCCTCCTTTCAACTCTGAAGTTCCCCCCAAACTACCCCCCCCATCTGTTGACATACAGCCAATATCTTAATGCTATCTTCAGTGTTCTTTGAGAACTGTGATTTTAGCCTCTGGTGAAGAAATGGATTCACAGTCAGCTTGGGAGAGAAGAAGACCTACTCATTCAGCACCCCATTATATAGCACTTGTCTGTAAATGAGGGTTGCTAACATGAGTAAGGCGTGATGTCTGTCCTCAACATTCACAGTCCCACTGGGGAGACAGATATGGAAGCAAGCACACTGTTATCTTGCTGTCTGATATGTGTGGTCACAACTTGCTTAGGGAACACCAAAGACAGCAGCCATCTCTGTCTGGCAGAGTCATGGGGAGGCTTGTCAGAGCCTGCCATATGGGTATTGCTGGAACATAGGAGTCCACTCAATATATCAGAATGGGGCCCACAGAGAGGAGAGTGGAAGTGAACACACATTTAATTACTATGCTGAACACCAAGCACCTCTCTTATCTTGTCTTATTTAGCTTTCATGTGGAGGTATTGAAATTGTGTGCAAATGGGACAGAAACCTCCAGCCAACAAACCACAGGAAAAAAGCGGCACTTTTAAAAAGTGGCTACTGCCACCATATTCCTTCAGGTTTGCACTGACTGTGCATAGCCATTGCCAGTTAATGCAATTTAAACAACAGGGATCTATCTATCTATCTATCTATCTATCTATCTATCTATCTATCTATCTATCTGTCTGTCTGTCTGTCTGTCTGTCTGTCTGTCTGTCTGTCTGTCTGTCTGTCTGTCTGTCTGTCTGTCTGTCTGTCTGTCT
>PVHY01022133.1:0-22848 GCA_004024945.1 Uropsilus gracilis
CAGCTATTTTTTTTTGGAACTAGGTCTCGCTACGGGCCCCAGGCGGGACTCGAACCGTGATCCCTAGCCCCAGCCGCTTCATAGGCAGAAGCTTACAGGCACGAGCCACCGTGCCTGGCCCTTATACTACTCACTTTTAATTTTTACCTAAGACAAATGAAAAACCATGCCCCAATAGTGACTTGTTCAGGAGTCCCTACAATTTTATAGTTTTACTAGTAATAGCCAAAAACTGAACACAAGAAAATCCATTAATGGGAGAATGAATAAACAAAATATGGTTAATCCAAAGGAAGAACTACTACTCTACTATAAAAAGGAATGGGCTATTGATGCAGTGTGCTGGTAAAAGAAGCCAAACAATAAGGAATACATATTGTATGATTTATTTATATAAAATTCCAGAACAGGCAGACTCATTTACAGTAACAGAAAGTAGATCAAAGGATAGGGGGAAAGAATGGATTAAAACAGGCATGTGGTGATGGAACGACCTCTCATCTTCATTGTGGAAATGGTTTCAAAGGAGCTTGCATAGACAAATAATCAGATTTAAATATGAGTGACTATTGTATTTCAATTAACACTTAACAAAGTTGTACAAAAGTATTAATGACTAGTCAAACACAAGTCAAAAATACAAAAACAAAATGTTAGTCATGCATTTATTTATTTATTCCCCAGCATCCAATATTATGTATTTAAAATGCATACCTTCAAAGTGGAAAGATAATAGTTTTGGAGGATCTTTGGAGATTAAAAAAACAAATTATCCAACTATGTTATTATTCATGAGATAAATTGATAGGTATGCTACTGAAAGTAGTGTAAATGTTATAAACTTTTACAAAGTAAAATAATAATAGCTAACAAATCTGGCCATGGGTGAAAAGTAAACAGGAGGATGTTTAAGAATGTTAATTTCCAAATATTTTGTGCAGGGAAGTAATGGAAAGAAGGAAGAAGAAAAAGAAAAGGAAGAATAAATTAAAAAAACATAGGTATTATTTGATCTATTATTTTTGAGTCATAAATTTATCAGGTGTAAGGGCCGGGCATGGTGGCTCATGCCTGTAAGCTTCAGCCTATGAAGCGGCCGGGGCTAGGGATCACGGTTCGAGTCCCGCCTGGGGCCCGTAGCGAGACCTAGTTCCAAAAAAAAATAGCTGGGTGTGGTGGTGTGCGCCTGTAATCCCAGCTACCTGGGAAGCTGAGGCTGGGGATTGCTTGATTCTGTGGTACCCCGGGCAACGAGAGCCTACGGTTCCACGCACAAAAATAGCGAGACCTAGTCTCAAAAAAAAAAAAAAAAAAAAAAAAAAAAAAAAAAAAAAAAAAAACAAGAAAAAAAAATAAATTTATCAGGTGTAGACAATGAATCAAAGATTTGAGTACAAGTCGTTTACTTGGGGGTGAAATCCAAGACACATTTATTAAAGAGTGGGGAAGTCAGACAGGAAGGAAAGAAAAAGAAGGCAATGAAAAAATGTTACCAAAAGCCAATTTGAGGTGGGTGCAGCAGTGAAACAGAGTATGAGTTTCAACTTTCCTACAGGCCTGAGATGTGGGGCAGTGAGATTGCTGGGTCAGAGAAAAAGCAGCTGGTACACTTACGTCACTTGGGAGAAGATATGTTCAAGGAGTTCCCTGTGGAAGACTGGATTGCTTTAGATGAAGATGCTCAGGTCTGAGAGGATAATTGGGGAAGTAACAATATAGAAGATGAGTTCTCTGATTAGTTACCAGATGATCTGGAAAAATATAGTTATAAGATGGTGTTCTCATAGAACCAAGAAATGTTGAAGAAAGTAAACTTGAACTGTTTATTAAATTCTGTGAAAGAGAACCCAGGTGATACACTTAAAACAAATGAATATCTCATTACCTGTTTGAATTTATTCTTGATTTTTAATATTAAAAAATAAGTGATTTTGACTTAAAAGTTTATATTATATATATTTATATATACATAATAGCAAGGAAGTTATATAAATGTGAGCAATTTAAGTTTATTGGATAGTAAATCTGGGACATAATTCTAGAACAGACAACTAAGAGTTACCCCACCTGAGAGGAGAGGTTGCTGGGGCATTTATTCACCAATTCTTTTCAGTCAATAGCTGAGTTACTCATAGGCATCTCAATTTTCCAACACTCCTAGCATGCCTATTGGCAAGCAGAGCAGGCTGTAATGGAAAGAGTCTTTATAAAGTTTAAGAAGGGTTTAAAGTAGAATTTGAGCTGGCATGCATGAAATAATGTGCTAAAGGAATGACTGGCCATGCTGTAATGATCATTCATTGTGTGCCAGAAACTGGGGTCTAAATAGATGGCAACCGTAAGAAGCTTAAATTCCAGTACACAATACACCAGCTATTTTCTTAATTAGTTCTTGACCTTATTTACATTTCCTCTCATTTGAATTTCGTTTTATGTTAACTCTCTTTTATACCACTACACACAGGCAAATAATAGCAGAGCATCATGGGATATGATCATAAATAAATTCGGTATTTTAAATATTTAACATAACAATACTGGTATCAGTCCTTTTATTTTTCCTTCAGCATTGTGTGCTTATGATTATCTTCAATAACAATACTTTAGATCAGAAGAACTATTTCCTAATATGACACTTAGACTTGCTTTATCAGTAGACAAAAGCAGGAAACCTAAAAAAGGAAACGTTACTATTTTGATAAAACCTAAACGCTCAGTGAGGAATCAAACAGGCATTCCCAGGAGTTTTCTTATAGCCATAACCTAAGAAGATACGTCTACATTCATGATTTTGTGTATCCCCTCTGGGAGTTTCTGAAGACTTTGGAGTTGAGATATAATGGTAAAAAATTATTGTCCAACAGATCATCTTTATAGATATGTCCCTCCCTCCATCTCAAATTATCAATTCATGTTAGAAATGATTGGACAATCATTGTCCAATCAATTCTGCAATAACAGCCTTATTTGGTTAATGGCAATTCTCAAGGAAGGGGAAAAAAGATAGTTGTTTTAAAACATTTACCAAGAGAACAATTTTCTTGATGTTTGGCAATACATCTTTTCAGTTGGACATGATGATGATATATTTTTCCACAGATGGAACAACCCTACTGAAATGACATGAAAATTGGAATCTTACAAGGGTATCTGTGGTTCTCAATAAAATATTAATAAAAATTATTAAAATGATGCATTTCCCTTTGAGCCATCTGGGCTTTGGAATCCAGAGCTTTCTCTGGGCTTTATACTTACATGAATCAAATACATTCCCTCCCCTTTTTTCTCTGTACTAGTTTGAGTTGTGTTTGCTGTCACTTGCAATTTAAAGAGTTTTAATGAATATAGAAACTGGTTCTATGAGTGGTAAATTCCACAAATGTCCACAACAGAGCCAATAGATAATAGATTATGGAAGCAGAGGATATTAAAGAGGAAAATAATTTAGCATCAACTGATCAACCTTGTCATTTTATGGGTAAGTAAATAAACCTTTATGGAATTAAATGAGTCAACATATTTTCAATAAATGAGACTTTATAGACTGTTTATAACCTGGCACTATTATAGAAAAAAATTTGAGAACAACATTCAAAATCAATATGAAGTACTGTGAGGTTTTGGTGCTAAGAATTGGTACCAGTTCATCACGCAACAGAATCACTTCATTTATTGTCATTTATTTTTGATGACCAGAAATGTATGAGTTGTTGAGTTAGGTGATGGGCAGAGAGCAGAGAACCAGATCAGTTGTGTCTGGTGGGAAAAGCAGTTAACAAAGACTAAGAGTCTTACCTAAAGAAATATTATTGTTGTTATATAATACAAAGTAAAATATCAGGGTAGTTAAGAGTAAATATAAGAGGAGGACATGCCTTTATATGAGAGATCAAAGAAGACTTCCATGGGGAAATGATATTTAAACTGAGATCTGAAACAAAGTAGAAAATTTTCTTGGTGAACTGCTAAGGTAGAAGACACTTGTATTAAACCCCTGTGATGGAAACCTGACTTCTTAAAGGAATAAAAAATAAAACATGAGTGGAAATTAGTGAAAGAGGGAAAATTAGTTCAAGATCTGGAGATGGGAAGCAGCTAGAAGACAACAATACAGGAACTTTCTGAGACACTTGGGAAGGAGCTTGGACATTATCCTAAGAGCAAAGAGACGCCTCTGCAAAGCTGAAGGGTTGGGTTACACTTTGAAGGGGACACAATGAATGCATAGAGATGAGAGACATTAAGTCAACAGTCCAGGCCAGAAATGACACCTACCAGGGAGCCACAGTTTAAATGGAGGCAGTAGAGAAGATAACCAGAGGAAGCTGACTCAGTTAATATTTAGGCAGTAGAAACAATATATCTTTTTTCCCTGTACTAATTTGACCTGAATGTACTGACACTTGTGATTCAAATTATTTTCTTACCACAGGTATTGGTACCAGGCTTGGGGCAGTTTAGCAGAAGAGGTATCATGTAGTGAGGAGGTGATATGTTATCAGTGAGAGGGAGGAGACAAAGGCAATGGCTGGTTTTGGGGATAAAGCAGTGTGGATATTGGTGACTTCTACTGACTAAGGAACCATGGAGAAGGGGAATACCATAAGATCATGGACAGGTGAGCTATTTTTGAGCTGTATGGGAGCTAGACTGGATAAGGAAGCAAACAGAAAGAGGATAGTAGTGGGAATGGACAAACTACTGAAGTCAGAGATACTCAAAATTTTCTCCACGATTTTCTTCTAAAATGAGAAAGTAGAATTTCAGCATGTGGCCCCTCTGGTAGGTAAAGATTTGATACCATAGTGACCTTTATTCTATTATTCTTTAAAAAGCCATTAGCCATTTATTTAGTGGTACTACAGGGTACAAACAAGGAATTAAAAAAACCTTTCATTTTTACATGTGTATTCCTCACAATAGCATATGCAGAGGGTTCCGGTTCCATTAACTCTTGTCTACTATTCATCAGTCTTAGTGTAGTAGTTTGGATGTCCCAACCACAAAGACCACCGATAAGGCTGTGTTGGCCACCCACAGTCAAAAAATGATGGAGCTAGGATTTGAACTCAATTTTATCTAGATAATCACTGAATGATCATTATATCTCACATGATAACTTGATGTGTGTTTCCAATTATTTCAGAAAATCATACCCAAATATCTTATCACTTTAACATGTTTTAAAACATAAACTCAGTATAGTATTTTGTGTTGATTTTAAAAAGATGTTAAGAATTGATCAAAAGCTTTTCAAAAGATATTAGCTTTTTTTTTTTTTTTTTGACTAGGCCTTGCTATCTTTGCCCGTGGAACCGCAGGCTCACGTTGCCCGGGGTAATCTCACGGACTCAAGTAATCTCCAGCCTCAGCTTCCTAGGTAGCTGGGATTACAGGCACATGCTACCACGCCCAGCTATTTTTTTGGAACTAGGTCTCACTATGTTGCCCTGAGTGGGTCTCGAACTGCGACCCCTGGTCCCCACCATGATTTCCTAGGCTGCCACTTACAGGCATGCGCCACCGTGCCTGGCCTAAAAACTCTTGATATAGTTCAGTTACTTGTAATATGTTTTACTAGCTAAAAGATCAGAATTATTTAGCTAAATAAAATTCAGAAATACAAAAACTGAATTTTGTCTAAAATATCTTAATGCTACCTCAAACTAAATACTATAATAACAACATAGCACTGTTATAAACAAAGCACATTTTAAATTATTTCAAAAAGTAGCCTGAGCTACTAAACCACATAATTCTTTACCAATTGGAAAAACTTAGATATTACTATTTAAAACTGTAAAACTTAAAACTTCAAAAACTTGTAAAAGTAAACAAGCACATTTCCAAAATAAGATCCAAAAACAAGTATTTTTAAAAAGCTTTTCATTTAAAAAAAGAAAGTATACCTGGATATGCCATATATAAAAAGTCAAGTCATTAATTAAAATACTTGATTCTTTTAATTTGCCCTAGTAATTACTTTTTTTGAGTGTTCTCTTTAACGCTCATTTCTTCCCCAAGAGAAAATTACTAAAAACTAAGTTTTCAACATAAAAATGCATTTGGGGTCTCTTTAAGAGTTATAAACAATGGGTGCCCTTTTCAGTGACAACACAAACATGAAAAACTAACAGAGCAGAAATTGCATCTGATTCCTTCATATTCATACATCTAGGGATACAAATACATGTACTTTATCTTTAAGACACTAGAGAATATTTCCAGTTTTGACCTGTGAAGAACAAACACTAGGGATAAAACTGTCTTTTTGTCTGGGATATCCTATCAGCTTGAAATACCAGCACCACAACTCTAAAATGATTTGGCCTAAGGCCGGGCACGGTGGCTCGTGCTTGTAAGCTTCAGCCTATGAAGCGGCCGGGGCTTAGGGATCGCGGTTCGAGTCCTGGGGCCTGTAGCAAGACCTAGTTCCAAAAAAAATAGCTGGGCGTGGTGGTGCACGCCTGTCATCCCAGCTACCTGGGAAGCTGAGGCTGGGGATTGCTTGAGTCTGTGGTACCACGGGCAACGAGAGCCTGCGGTTCCACAGGCAAAAATAGCAAGACCTAGTCTCAAAAAAAAAAAAAAAAATGATTTGACTTATGGTTTCACTATCTGTAATTCTTCAATTCACAGAGCACAGCAGAACGGAATCTGTTGTTAAAAAGTATGGGGTGCGTGCCTGTGTGTGTTTGTGTGTGTGTATTTGCTGTGCTGATTGGTTTTTAAAAATAAAATTCTGGGAAACTGATTTAATCTAAGGTGTAAAATTCAATCCTGCCTGCACATGAATCCCAAATTCTTTCACTTTTCTCTCACTTCTTCACTGTGGCAAAAGCTCTCTGTACCACTCATTTTACATCAAAGATCAAATGGAAAAGCAAAAGTGAAAAAGAAGGTGGAAAAAAAAACAGAAAAACAAAGAAAGACTGCTACACTTCATTAAGGGAGAAAGAATCATTTGTGCTCCTGAGGAATCCAACATATTTCTAAATTCAGTCAGGAAATCATGTTCATTTTGGTTTATCTAACAAAAGGAAGTTATTTTTTCTGTACAAACATCAAGGTGATGTTTGCATATAAACCTAAATTTGTATAAATGTCCTGTTTTCAGGGTAGGGTGAAGTGATTATTCCATTACTGCTTCACTATTTCATGTCTACAAATAGGTTTTGAATGTTGTGCTTGTTTTATCAACTTTATAATAAGATACTCTCAAACTTCTGAGTTTGCATAAATACCTATTTCAATAATAAATTCAGTGAGAGTCACAATAATTTGCAATGGAAGTAATGAATATATAATAAAGAGTTCAAATATTAGTTAAGTTTAGAGCATTATACCCAAGATGTTACAATTGCCATTTTGGAAACTGAAGGGTCACTTAAATAGATTTTCTAGTTAGTTAAAGTCTTTAAATATTGAAATTTTCAACATGTCACACTTTCTGAAATTTATGTTGGGGTAAAAAAAAAATCACAGGAAAGAAAGTACTGTCAGCATTTTTAGTGACCCTAAAAAGTCTCAATCTCAAAGCACACAAAAACATTGCCATCTTTTATTATTAGAAAGTGTTCTTGTATTGTCACAAGGAAATTCTCCAGTTATATGCATAAACAGAATTTTAAGGAAAATGAGAAAAGAAGAAGACAATAGAGGTGAATGGATAGAATCAGCTCTCATGGATTTAATGTAGCAGATGGGGCAACATAGCTTTGGCAAACGTGTGGACACACCACACATTTTAGGAGTCCACCAAATGTGTAGTGCCCAGATTTCGAACGTGTTAATGTGAGTTCTCTGGAATTATTAAAGGCAGAGAAATACTCCCTCATATCATTCCAATTATAGAAAATATTGGCAGCTTGAGGCAATGGGATTGGAAGAGCAAAATGTCTCTAAATTCTGAACCAAACTCACTTTAAGTTTCCAGATATGGTGAACAAATTTTAAAACAAAACAAGATCCACAAAAAAAGCAACACCAAATTTTAAGACTTTGTATTTGTGTAATGTATTATTCTAGAGTGTTCTAGAGTTCTGGAAATCCTTTCCTGCATATTCAGACCAGAACCAATAGTGGAGAGTTGAGGGTGAACCTGGCTCTCAAAAAGGAAAGTCTTGCTGTTCTTTAAGTCTTCACTGCAGATGTTGTGTGAGACTCACCACAAAGAAATTTCTTTATTTCTGAATCACCAACAAATCTGAGTAACAACTATAGGGTTACCAGCCAGGCTGAGTAAGTGGAAGAAAACTGTAAAGTAAGTCAGGGAATCATATTCTCATCCTAACTCTTTTAAAAAAAAATCCTATTTGTGCATAAACAGTATGTATTTCCCCCATCCAAAAGGCAATACAAAAGTTACCCCATATCTTTTTGATATAAACTAGTGAATAATTTCACCTTTAGTGGTAAAATAAGAAAGCATGCAAGAAAACAGCAATTTTATCCAGTTTCAAATCATAACAGTAAGTTTCCTTAACAAAAATAAACTGCAGAACACACACAGATTAAAAGTAAAGTATGAATGTTACCATAATCTTGAAAATTTAATTTTGTTACCAGCATAATCAGGCTAGGAACAAAATTTATTGATACTTGTATATTTCTTTGTAGTGCTGAGACTTACATATTTTTTTCATGAAAGACTTTATTTTGCTTATATAAAACTTTTTGCTATCCTACTGGATTCAATATATAAGAAAATGTATTTGCATTATAATATTTTTCATTTACTTCAGATATCTATATATGATAAAAAGTACTTAATATTTCTGGCCCCCAAAATTTCTCTATAAAACATAGCTATTAAAAACAAAACAAGGGCCAGGCATGGTGTAAGCTTCAGCCTATGAAGCGGCCGGGGCTAGGGATCGCGGTTCGAGTCCCGCTCAGGGCAACACAGCGAGACCTAATTCCAGGAATTGCTTGAGTCCGTGGTACCCCGAGCAACGTGAGCCTGCGGTTCCACGGGCAAAAACAGCGAGACCTAGTCTCCAAATAAGTAAGTAAAAACAAAACAAACAAAACAACCCCCACCCCTCAAAAAAAAAAAATACCTTTTCTCTTATAGAACTGCAATTACTTTGGACTCGTTTGTGTTACCATTTTTTTGTTTTCCCACTGGAGATGATACAGGACCCTACTGTGTTCATTAGGTTGTTGCAAACATCAAGATCATTTATGGAAAGTATTTTGAGATTTAAAAATTAGCATTTTGCAAAATGCCCATAATGCTGATAATAGCCATACTAACAACTAGAGATTGAAGTCAGATTCCTTTGGAGAATAGAACACAGAAGAAAAATATAGAATACTTTCTCACTGTAGTCAGATAACTAGACCTACCTGATTCCTTTGCTAAACTCTGGGTAATACCAGAGAAGAAAGCAAAATTCAGAGACATTTCTAACAGTGGTCGGAAGTTGGATTTTCTTGTGAGTGGAATCAGACTCTTCATTTTGCACACATTAAGTTGAAGTTGACCTCTAACTTCCATGTAATGCCCAGGTGTAAAAAAGAAGGCTGTGTCAACTATTGATGCAAGATATAAAATGTCTTTGTCCCATGTAATCACAAATTCACATCTCATTGCCAAGCAGACCCTTTAGATTTTACATAATTACTAAAGTTCCTTTCAGAAGCTGTGGTTGCAAAGCAATTTCTTTTGCCACAAATCTGAACAATTTTTCTTGAGAAACACCTTCTGATAAGTTTCATCCTGCAACACTGTCCAATTAGCTAAAATCTTAATGCTTCTCCCAGATTTTAAACAGAGACATAAACATAATCATCCAGTTTTTTTAGTCACCCACATAAAAATTCAGCCAAGAGCCAGCTTTTACTCACACTCGCTATTTTAGATATGTGTTACAATGGAAAAGACAACCAGCAAATAAATACAGATATAAGGGGGTGTGGAGAGTTAGAGGAAACTACAATCTTTTCCACTGGCTGGTACCCTGGGGTCAGTTCTAGAAAAAGGGGCAGAAACTTTTTTCAAGAGGGCTACTGTAGGTAGGTCTGTTATCACTTTATATGGAAACTAGATAGAGGTCCATCAAGGCCCTGTGTATTTTAGGTTGACTTCTTCCCTAATTGAAGAAGTCATCCCACCCTAAGCATCTGCCCTTTTCCTAATTCCAGAAGTAAAGACTGCTTCCTTCTAATGGTTTAGAAGAATGCAATTTGGGTGTCTCATCCAGTTCCAGGTTTATTAGCAACATGTCATAAATACATAAGACTTTCATCTTACTTTCAGAGTAGGGATGAGGTCACTCCTTTCCTTATCTGTCATTTAAAGTCTCCTCTTCTTGTGTCCTTGATTTCCGGGTTCCCAAAACACAGGATGAATATTTTTGGTCTGCTACATTATTCTTGAGAAAATTACAGATATGTGAATTTTCCATGTTTATTATTAAATTGTTTTTCCTTTGCTAACCTGCCTGATGCTGATTTGATTACTACACACTGTTACAGAATGCATTCCTGAAAGAGGGTGAAGCATCACAGCACAGTGAACAGGTGCCATTTTCCACACAACCACTTATTGTAGCCACTTGATACTACAATTCCCAGCATGCCATGCTGAATAGGGGGCAGCTGGAAGGAGATAGGTGGATATATAAATTGAGATGGAATGAAAGGAGTGGGTACACTTCGAGGAGACGTATGGGTGAGATGTGGGGAAGTTGCTCCTGGGACTTTAGTGCTTGGTAGAAACAATAACAATCGTTATCTAGTCATCATGGCACATTTTGAGTCTTTTCTGGGACAGGCTAACCACTCTCTGTGGCTCTCTGCCAGAAGGTGCCTTAGAGTTGTGACAAGTTTTTGAACCTTGGCAATTTGGCTGGGCATTTGCCCATAAAGGGATGAGTAATTTTTAGAGCTTTATTTGGGGGTTTATCTTTTGAAACTAGATCCCTGTGGCATAAGCCATGGTGCAAAATCTGGTTTTTTCCCAATGCCTAAGTGGTAGAACATGCTAGCATTTTTGGTGCCACCATCCCCTTTCCTCTGCAACAAGTACAGCTGGAGGGCTAGCTGGCATAGGTGACTGAAAATGGATGGAAGCAGCAGTGGTTTGTCACCTTGCTGCTCCAGCCAGTGTCATACTGCTCTATAAGCCTGTCGCTGCTGGAGCATGCTGCTGTAGGCAGCCCCTCCTTTGGCACAAGCTCAGTTTGAGTGCAAGAGTCCATACGGCTCCAAAGGGCACCAGGAAGTTTCTTGTCAGCTACCCAGAAGTATTGCCTTTGAAAAGCACCCAGGTTGATCTGCCAGCCTGAGCACTAGCTGGGTTTGAGTTCCAGACTCCCACTTTGGGGTTCTAGTGCCTAGTCCCCGAATCACACTACTTGCAGGCAGTACAACCAGCAAGTGGGTTTTGGGCATTTTACCACCTGCCATCAGTGGCCCCACTGGAGCTCAGGCTGCTGGTAGAGATCTGCATTGGTGGTGAGCAGCAGTGGTTCTTCTGTGTTGCCAGGGCATACAGCCTTGTTGCTGTGGTGTCATCTCACCTGTGAGCACCTCTAGCTGCCCCTGTGAGTTGGAGCCTGGCCTCACTGCTTCCTGGTATGCCACCAGCTCCAAGCCCTCATGGATAGGACAGTACCATCTTATATAAGCAGTTTTTCATTTGAGATTTCTGGATACTGTGGACACTATTTGGGGTGAGATAACAGGCTACCTGTGGCCCTAGAATCTCTGTTTCCCTGCTTGTTAAATAAATCCCCCCTGCTGCCTAGGCACAGTGGTGCGTGCCTGTAAGCTTCAGCTTATGAAGCGGCTGGGACTAGGGATCACGGTTCAAGTCCTGCTCAGGGCAATACAACGAGACCTAATCCTAAAAAAATAGCTGGGCCTGGTGATGTGCGCCTGTAATCCCAGCTGCCTGGGAAGCTGAGGCTGGGAGATTGCTTGAGGCTGTGGTAACCCGGGCGATGTGAGCCTGCAGTTCCATGGGCAAAAACAACAAGACCTAAACACACACCAAAAAAAAAAAAAAAAAATCCCCCTGCTGTTTCCTGAGCCACAATTGAGTGCATGGGTGAGAACCCATAGACAGGGATTTGTCCTCTACTTTTGCACTGTCCTTTGACCCTCTCTAGCATTTTTCATTTTGAAATCCTTTCTCTCTATGATCAATTAAAGATCTTTGCACTGAGAGTGTGTGTGCCTTTGTGTGTGTAAATGGCTGAACCCTTTTGGGACATACCTCTTAACAGCCCCTAGGTACCCCTCAGTAACATGGTTATAGTCTATCCTGAGAAGAACTATGTAGCATGGGATCTTTTTTTTTTTTTTTTTTGCACCATGACAATATGATTGTAAGTAATCTAATCTTGATTTTGGTTCACTGACCTATATTCTTTATAAGTTTTTTTGTTTTTGTTTTTACAAGTATGTCTTACTTTTATAACAAGAGTGTGCAGGAATCCATTGCATAGAAAGAGTCTCAGAAGTACTAGATAGATACAACACATCAGGTGGCACTGACATTGTTTCAGACACTTAACAGGAAATGCAAGACACAAAAATTCCTTTTCACAGCTAGCTCAACCTGTTTGAACAAAGTTAAATTAGTAAAAATATACTTAGTAGAGAGATAAATAGCATTAAAAAACTAAAGTATATTCCCTCTTACTGGCAACAAATTTAGCAACATTTAACAAGGTATTTTAAACTCAATTGTCATGGAGCACCTTTAAATATCCCACACAAAAGATCCATGCAGTTTAAAGATGAATATTTTCCTTCTCATGAGATGCCTAATTGACTTGCAATAATGCAAAATATTCAGTGCATCTGGTTAGGGCCTACATGGACGATGATGTGTTTTTCATAAGCCCTTTTCATTGTTTTCTCAATTTGCTTCAGAAAAACTTGTGGGATTCGTCCACATAAAGTATGCACAGTCTCCAAAAACTTCAGTTGAAGAGGGTAATACATGGATTGAAAGAGATTGTCTTGAAAGGGAAACTGAAAAATAATTAAAAAGGAAAAAAATTATTTTAGTTACTGAAATGCCATCTAAAATGCAAATAAGTGTTACTAAGAAATGAACAAAACAGGGAATTAATGTAATCATGTAGGCACAAGTGTGCATGTTCTAAGCAAAACAAAGCAAAACAAAATCATGATTGTATGTTCTTAGACATACTGGAAAGAACTTCTATAGATTGAGGTTCAAATCTTGGTTTAAGCCTGTGTAACCCCAGGCAATCATTTACCCTTTATGGACTTCAGCTGCTTTTCTTCTAAACACACAAACACAAAAGAATAAAAATTTAAAAAATAACAGAAAAGGAAACAAGCAAAAAAAGCAATTAAATTTTATTTATTAAAAAATTACATTTATTATAATTGGTCAAAAAGTTAATCAAATAGAATAGTAGCTAAAATTCTTCTTTTGTATGGGGATACAGTACAAATGACTAGCTCGTAATACAAGGAAGTTTTTCTAAGTTTTGCTCTTTGAAGTGGTATTAGTGTTACCATAGGGTAAAAAGTTCTCACTAGTGAAGAAACTACATTAATAGAATGAAATTGAGAATGATGTGTTAGTGCTACAGATTACAAGGTGGCACAAAGCAAGCCATTCTCCTAGCTCCCAGCAAAGGGAAGCAAGAACAAAAATAATTTAGTAAAATCAAATGCCCCTGTAACACACCAAAGCTCTAAAATTTAAAAACAAAGTATATCACTTTAGACAGAATATTCTGTATGTAAAAGCATGTTCTTGTACAGTATAAGCAAGATTCAAATATGTATGTAAGAGGAACAGTGAGGAGCAAACTCCAAGGCAATGAATGATGTCCTGAAATAACTGATCCTTAACTTCTGCAGGCCAGTGACATCTCAGGCACCAAGGACTACAACTACCAGCATGCTTTGAAGTGAACTTCATGAACTGGAGGAAGCTGAGAAAGAGGAAAGAGCAACATGGATATATAAAGCAGGTAGGGGGAGGGAAAGGGACAAGAGGTTACAAGGAATGGTGGTGGGAAGAAAAGATTGAACTTTTTCATAACCCCCCACCCCCATGAACAGTTTGGGGTTCCTGGTATTTTTGGTTTTTCCTGGAATCATATACTGGGCATTTACTACAATAAATTACTGAATTCTTTTATCTTTTGTCTTTGTGGCAATTTGTGTGTGTCTGCATGTGTGCGTGCGTGTGTGCGTGTGTGCCAATTTTAATGTTTTAATGAAGAAACTTAGGTCTGCTTCGGTAATAATTTCATGAGGCCTAGAATTTAGCAACTACCAGTGAAATTTGTCAATAATCATTAATAATTCAACAATCAAATACTGGTTGTGTTTTCCCAGTTAATATTATGAAAAAAATCTTTCATTTTCTAAAAGAACATGTCTACGAACAGTATTCTTAAAATAAAATATTTTAGATCACTTAGCTAAGAGCAAGTTTCCAAACTTTATTACCATCTTTTTGAAAGGGAAAAGGCCCTGGTAGGTCAAGTCCAATCTGGTAGGTCAAGTTCATTGTTGGTAAAGGCATTTTATACAAAAAGAGGGGGGGAAAGGTGAAAAGAATGGTGAAAAAATCTGTATAATCCTGCCAAATAACAGAGTGGGTGGGTTCTGATCTCCAGAATGACTCCAGAATGACTCCATTTAAATATTTCCGGAAATTCAAATTTCTTTCCAGGAGATTATGTGTTATATAATGTGAAACATTTTTGTCCAAAATCACAGTTGAGACACCTTTCCTTTCATAGTAGAATTTAGACCATTGATAAGTTCTTTTTCACCACTATATCCCCAGTGACACAAACAGAATAGGTCAAAACCTTAGAGTCATCGTTGATTCTTCTCTTTATCCCCCATTCCACCTCCAGTCTAGCCACAGGTATTGTAAGTACACAGAACACATCAGAACATGGTCACCCCTTCCCAAGTCCTGGCTCTCACACAGTGCACACCAATCTCACATGAGGGCTACAGTAAGTCTCACAGTTTGTGCTTCACTCCTGTGTCCCTTCCACTGAGATGATATTTTCAAAGCATAAACCTGAGCACATCACATTAAAAGTATAAACCTGAGCACATCACATTATACTTTTGTTTGTACTACTGAGTGGGTTTGCCCCTGGAATTAGTGGTCAAATATCTAATGTGATAAACACAGAACAAATTTTCTATGTAATTCCATCACTTTTCCTTTGAAAACCATTTCCCATTGTACATCCAGTAAGATTCCAACTCCTCTTTTTCTCTAAAGTCTCCATGAGACCTGACCTCTCCATCTCCTCTCTCCTGTCTCTGTAGTTACTATAGCCTTCTTGCTGTCTTTCAGGCACATCAAACTCATTCTTGCCTCAGGGACTTGGCCTGGGTTGTTTGTTCTGCTTAATGAGGGACTTTCCCTAGAAGCCCCAATGAATGTACTGTCTCATGAAGTCTAGAGCTCCCCAGGGTCTTCCCTGAGATCCTTGCTTGTGAGCCCTCCTCTTAGTTCATCACCCTGCTCTGGTTTCCTTCTAATACCTTGATTAACTGGTAGATAAATCTGTATTTATTTCTTCATTTATGTGAATGTTATCCAATATTACTGGCCAATATTTATACTTTCTGAGTTCCAGGCTTCATCAGTTATGCTAACATTTGATTTCTTAAAGCTTAAGACTTGCAGGCCGGGCACGGTGGCTCGTGCCTGTAAGCTTCGGCCTATGAAGCAGTAGGGGCTAGGGATTGCGGTTCGAGTCCCACCTGGGGCCCGTATCGAGACCTAGTTCCAAAAAAATAGCTGGGCGTGGTGGTGCGCGCCTGTAATCCCAGCTACCTGGGAAGCTGAGGCTGGGGATTGCTTGAGTCTGTGAGTTTGTGGTACCCCATGCAACGAGAGCCTGCAGTTCCATGGGCAAAAATAGCGAGACCTAGTCACAAAACAAACAAACTAACAAAAAAAGACCACAAATAAAAAACTTAAGATTTGCTTCTTTATAAAATAGGATCTTTAGAGATGATTTGGAGGATTTACTGAAAGAACATCTATAGTCAAACTGGAGGTGGGAATTGAGGTCCTTTCGAATGGTCCAGGGATCTCAGGCTGGGGAAAGTGGCCTCTGCCTCCACATGGGTAGGGGGTAGGAGATGGACATCTCTGCTGGCTTTTGGGCTGGGGAGGGGGGGGGTCCCTCTCTGGTTTACTCCAACCTCGATCAGAACTAGGAATGAAAAATCTAGTCTCTCCAGCTGCAGATATATTGGAAAGGAAAGGAAGTAATAATGGCCCTGGAAATGCTTATCACCTGGGTGGGACAAGCAGCATGTTGGAGACCACTGAGACAAGGTGAGACCAACAATTGAGATGACCTATCACAGATTTCTACCTGCATCCTCTCTGGGGCTGGGGAACCAAACCCTGGGTCCACAGTTATGGGTAACGTGAATGAGGCTCCCTCCTTTTCCAATCAGTGGGGGAAGAATGCCACAAGAATGTGGTTGTGGCCCCATGGCAGAACTGCTAATATGAGAGAAGAGAGGAGATGAACCAACCACCTGAGGAAGTCTGTCCCCAGCAGGGAATGCCTCTACCGCCAGAGGCTGGAAGTTGGATTCCCAAGCCAAGATATCAGAACTTCACAGTACAGAACCACCAACATGTGACAGTCACCAGAAAGGATTCTGGAGAAGCGCACCACATATTTGCCCTACAACAGGTTCCTGACATGCTCAGCCTGACTATGTGCCTCAGTTACTCCTGGAGATCCAAGCAGCCTGGTCTGTTGCAGTTCAGGAGTGTAAGTCTGCACCCAGGAAAAAAGGACATAGTTCCAGAAAAAGAAAAGACTAGTGGGCCAAACATGGATCAACAAGGGCTGGAGTGACCAGAGAGGGGAAGGGGGAAAGGTGGGGTAGAGTGGACGATAAGGGATACAGAAGAGGGGGCCAAACCTAAGGGGGACAACAGTTGTACAAATATGACCAATATTGTATGAAAATTACAAAATAAAAATTTTTAAAAAAGAATGTCTATCTGATTAATGACTTTCCTTGGGTCACAATGAAGGAGACTACAATTCTTCACACGCACATAAGCACAGAGTTAGGGGGTGTGTGTGTGAGAGAGAGAGAGGAAAAGGTGGGAAGGGGATAGGAGTGCATTTTCAGAGAGTGAAAGAGAACTACAAAGAGAAAATATTTAGAGTGAGAAAATGTAAACAAGGTAAGGAAAGAGATAAGTGTGAAATCATTATCATTAATATAACTTTTTTTTTGAGACTAGGTCTCAACTATTTTTGCCTGTGGAACCACAGACTCACGTTGCCCAGGGTACCACAGGCAATCCCCAGCCACAGCTTCCCAGGTAGCTGGGATTACAGGCGTGCGCCACCACACCCAGCTATTTTTTGGGACTAGGTCACGCTAGGTGTCCCTGGGGGGACTCAAACCATGATCCCTGGCCTCGACCGCTGCTTCCTAGGCTGCTGCTTACAGGCATGTGCCACCATGCCCAGACTCAATATAACTTCTAACTATTGAACTGCAAGCTTAGTCTCCTTAAAAAGGTCAGGTAAGTTTTTCTCAGTATGCTCAGAATAGGCTTCTTGTCCTTGGTATGGATACTGTAAATCAACTTTCTGTAAGTCTCAAGAGATCCTTTTACTGTTCCTTAAAGAATGCAGATATTGGAGATTCAGAGCAATGAGGTTAAGACAGACTTCTGTTTTTGCCCAAGTCCTTCACTACTCCCTGATGGAAGAAGAGATCAGCATGTTGTAAGCTTCTGCCCTTTTCCTAATCTAAGAAGTAAACACTGTTTTTTTCTTTTATGGCTTACAAGAATGTAATTTGAGGCCTTATCCAGTTCTAGGTTTATCAGTAGACATGCTCTGAGTAACCTAAAAATTTTATAATTATTTTCAGATTAAGAATGAGGTCCTTCCCTCTGTCATGTGAAGGCCCCGTAGGTCCCAAAACACAGGATACATATTCCTGGTTTGCTCCATTATTATTTAGAGTTTACAACCATGTGAATGCTCCATATGTATCTTATCACATTGATTGCTTTTACTTTGCTAACCCATCTGATATTGTTTTTGATTACCTGTTTAGCCTGAGAAGAACCCAGGGAAGTAAGGGGTGATTTTTCTTGTGCCCCAAAAGACCATAGCCACACATCAGATGTTATCGAGAAGTTTAAGACCATCATTTTATTGAATTATCACATTTATGTGAAGTAGAAAATAGTATTTCCAATTTACAGAGAGAAAAACAAGACATTTAGTAAGGGCATGGGACATATTTAATGACTACGAGAAAATGATGAAACTGAACCCAGGTCTGTTGATCATCAAAAGCCAAGCCCTAATCCATGACACTATTTTTTTTTTTTTTTTTTTTGAGACTAGGTCTCGCTATTTTTACCCCTGGAACCACAGGCTCTCGTTGTCCGGGGTACCACTGACTCAAGCAATCCCCAGCCTCAGCTTCCCAGGTAGCTAGGGTTACAGGCGTGCACCACCACGCCCAGCTATTTTTTTGGAACTGGGTCTCACTACAGGCCTCCAGGCGGTACTCAAACCATGATCCCTGGCCCCGGCTGCCTCATAGGCTGAAGCTTCCAGGCACCGAGCCACCGTGCCCGGCCCACGACACTATTGTAAACACAGTGTAAAATTTTCTGAGGACCCCATTGTTGGTCTGGAGGGCAAGCAAACAAAGTCAATTTCACAGGCTTCATCTTATATGCAGGAACCTGCTGCCTGATGGGGTAAGTCACTCTTTTCACATAAAGAAACTAAACAGGTACCCACCTTTTGCACCTCTCCAGTGTATTTATTAGAATGGCAAAGATTAGATCCTGTTTTACTTTCTTTTAGCATCAGCATATTTCTAGGTGAAGGCAATGTAGAAATAGAAACTTTTCTTATTAATAATAATTACATTCTTAATGTCAAAGATTCACTGTTCTTACCTATATAAACTATATAAACTAAATTCATACTCTTTACTACCGGAACAGTTCTAACAAAGTCTGTCAAACTGCTTTCTGGTTTTAAATCCTCACTTTGTTTATCTAATAAATTATCTAACTATCACTGAGATTTTAATTAATTTTCAGTTAACACTATTAACTGTGAAGGGTGGGGAAATACGCTCTTCTGGTGAAATCTGTATTTACTCATTTAAGCGTGCGGTTAGTTACAGCCCTGTTTAGAAAGTTAGAACAAAAATCTTTTTAGGCCCAACTGAGGACCACTATTGAGTGTATTAGGCAGTGTCATTTATGAAACAGTTTTTTGGCCCTCTTCCTGAAGCCCAAGAAAATAAACAAGATATATTGTAACCCAAGAACCATAGTTTCTCAAAGCAGGGTTGACAGATCACAAAAGAAACCTGAGAATGGCTCTGAGGTTCATGTATCTGTTGCATACCTCCATTTGTACTTCTGAAAGGATTTGCCCCTGGACTCAGTGTTTGAATATGTAAATATGAAGATATCACTAAGAACAGAACAATTATTTTTTTATGGAACAAAACCACTTTACCTTTGAAAACCACAAGTAGGGAATGCAGAAGAAAGTGCAAGAGCTTACCTGCATGTAAAACTTTCCCTACATTAGGAGACAAGTCTGGGAATTCAAATTGGAATTCTCTGGCATTCTCCTTAGCAAACTACTTTTTTATACACACACAGTGTTTATCTCACTTCTGCCAAAGTCCATTTGATGGGGTGCCTAACCCTGGGTGCCATTGTCTCCTGTGCTTTAGGATTGCAAATTTCAAGAAGGACAAGCTAAAATGTGAGAATGGCCTTGATTAGAATTTCCTTTCAGAAAGATACAAGAGTGTGAGGGGGAGGGGGAAGAAGGAAAACAGGTTTTTTTCTTTGCAATGTGATAACTCACAAGACTATTCCTGGAAGGTGGGAAACAACATTTGAAAATATAAATATTCGGGCACAGTGGCTCATGCCTGTAAGCTTCAGCCTATGAAGCGGCAGGGTATAGGGATCGTGGTTTGAGTCCCGCTCGGGGCAACACAGTGAGACCTAGTCCCAAAAAATAGCTGGGCAAGGTGGCGCGTGCCTGTAATCCCAGCTACCTGGGAAGCTGAGGCTGGGGATCACTTGAGTCCATGGTAACCCAGGGCAACATGAGTCTGAGGTTCCACAGGCAAAAAGGAAATAAAGAAATATAAATATTGGTTGATAAGATAACAAAGAATGAGATCAGTCATTTTGGGGTTAGGATTGTGGGGAGAAGGACAAGGTAAGCCCAGGCCACGTGTCCAAGTCAGGCATCCGGGCCAGAGGCCCACGCCTGTGGACTCACGGCTTTAGCCTGGTTAAGTTGAGTATGTGTGTTAAAGTCAGCCTGAAGGTTTTTGGTGAGGCCATGAGGAGGCTTTGATGAATCTGCTATTGGTTCCTGTTCTTTGGAGTTTCTTATTATAGCTTTAAAGTGAAAAGGACACAGCAAGGAGGAGATAGCACACCTTCAGCTACATGTGCATCTTCGTCCACTAGCTTGGAAGTGGAAGCACACCAGAGAAAGATGCCCGAAGCTTGAAGCATGTGTTAATGAACTCTGAAGGACTGGACAAGTGGTGAGATCAACAGGACTAAGAGACTGAGGGTTTTTAAGCAATGTTGGGGTAATTGGGGTTTTTGTTATATGTTTCTTTGTATTGTAAATAGGAAATCACTATGTTTAGTAATTAGGTAATCACTTTGGCAGTAATAAATTAGTCTGCAGTTTAAGAGTCTTGTTTCGACTTGGGAAAATATAATAAGGGCTGAGGATGGCAGTAAGGACCCACACCTAAAAATATTGAATGTCTTTAGGCTGCAGGAGCTGCAAAAGGTAAACTGAGGCAAGCTAGTGATGGGGTGTGCTTACCCCCCCCCCATTGTCTCCCATTTTAAGATTGCAGATTTCAAGGACAGATGCTAAAAATGTGAGAATGACCTTAGTTGCAATTTCCCTTCAGGGAGATGCAAGGGGAGAAAGAAGTGAAATGATCAAGATGAAACAGGTTTCCTGGAAGGCTGAAAATCAGGGTATATAAAGAGTGTGCAAACAATGAGAGGGATTAGAATAAGGGATTCAGAGGCAATATGGAGATCGGATAGAGAGAGAGGTTCAATGGAGGAGAGCTGGGAATCGGCCATCTTGTAAAGATGTAAGCCATGTGGACATGGCCTTTGGCTGGCCCAGGCTGGCAGCATGTGTGCTGAATGCAGTTAAGGAGTTTGCAGATTTGAACTCCCTGTTGGAGTTTGTTTTGCTGAGTTTAACTTGTGTCTGCGAGAAGCCGTGCAAAAGACAGGCCTGAAAAGAAAGCGAACTTGGCTGGGCCCGGTACCATGAAGTTCCTGCTACCTGAAGGCGACAAGGAGAAGGCAGTATGGAAGACAAGGAGCACGCCAAAGGAGCGCCCCAAAGAAAGATGTCTTCAAACACGAGGAGAGGAACTCTGACTGGCTGACATTGATGAGATGGATCAGGACTGAGAGACTGAGGATTTTGGGGCAATCTGGGAAAGGACTTTGGACAATGCAGAGAAAGGTTTTGGACACTGTTAAAGTAATCAGGGTTTTCCTTACATGTTTCTTTGGTAGTTAAGATAATTAGAAAATCACTGTTAGAAATAAATTAGTCTGCACTGATAGTCTTGCACTGGTTTGGTATTTAAGTTTTTTTTCTTGTGCAGTTTTTGGAGCTGGCAGCTGAGAAGCTGATGGCTGGCCTTTGCATATCAATGGTAAAGGTGACCAGTGTGAATGCTAATGAATAGTTTGCAGCTGGCTTTGTAGAGGGAAGGAGGAGGAGGTGCTCAAGGTTAAGGTAAAGGTTAAAGGTAAATGGCCTGCTTGTAGCCTGCTTCCTAGGGAGAGAAGCGGGCATAGGTGTATCCACTTAAAGGTAATTGCAAAGGAACTGCTAGTAGCCTGCTTCATAGAGAGAAGTAGGCCTGTATGGTGTATAAGTCACCAAGTCAAAAAGTCTTTGTTATACCCTGTTTCACTAATGAGTTTTAAACCGCAGTTTCTGAATTTTTTTTCTTTCTGCAGTGGGACTGGGAGCGGAGAGAAACTGGTGGCTTGTATTTGCATAACAAAATTAGGGAGTCAGTGAAAATTCTAGGTGTTACAGCTTTGAGTCTGCCTGGGAGACACAGGCAGATAGATGATCTTTGGGTTTTAAAGTCGAAAGCCTCCCTCGCCTGATTCATGACATCATTAGGGTTCTGTGTGTGGTGGGGGGTGTTTAGTCTCCTAAGTTTTTCTACTCTAAACTTCTATCAAACTTAGGGTCCTGTATCTTCAGGAAATAAACCTAAAGTCCACACAATTTATGTCAAAATTTGGCAAACTATTTTTATAAAATGAAATCAAGTTTTGGGCAAAAAAAGAGGAAGAGTCAGCAGATCAGAGACACCTGATATAAAGATCCCTGTCATAAATCCTGGTGTCACCCCCTCTCAAAAGGAATTAACTGTTTGAAAACCTGGAGCCTTCTCCCTAAAGTGGCCCCCAGTCAAACATGTATTTCCCTCCCTAAAGTGGCCCCCAGTCAAACATGTATTTCCTTAGGATATAAAATCTTTTATCTTCTAAATTGTCTCTGTCCTTATCTCTGGAGATAAGGAGTTTAAGATACAGATGCTAATGATAGGGTGTGCCCCCCCCATTGTCTCCTGTTTAAGATTGCAGATTTCAAGGACAGGTAATGTTAAAATGGGGGAATGACCTTAGCTGGAATTTCCCTTCAGGGGGATGCAGGGGGAAGAAAGAAGTGAAATAGTCTAGGTGAAACAGATTTCCTGGAAGGCGGGAAATCAGGGTATATAAAGGGTGTGCAAACA